>WSXT02134431.1:0-10623 GCA_011762715.2 Neuroterus valhalla
ATGAAAAATTCAATTTGCTAGCCAAGCTATGCGAGATGTAAATATCAGTGGCGAGTATTGTAATGAGAATGTGTTCCTTGAGGCCAGTAAAGCCTTAAGTAAACTTAATATAAAAATATCAACAATGAAAAAAAAAAAAAAAAAAATCTTCATAGAAGTGGAGGTTCTCAGCAGTGTTGCGATATTTGTAGTTCTGTGTATGCATCACACTGTAAACTCAATCAAACACGTATGAAGCCGAGCGCGAAGCGCGAGGTGTAAAAAAAACCGAGCGCGTAGCGCGAGGCAAATACATTATCGAGCGCGAAGCACGAGATCCGAATGACGCGCGCCCTAGGCGCGCTCAAATTTGCGAGCGAAGCGAGCCGCGCGCGCAGCACCCCCTGAGATTTTTTCAAATGGAAACCAATAATTTTGATTCATCCAAAAAATTGGTTAAAAAGAAAAATCTTCATTACATTCTTCAAGAACATGAAAAGAATTATCCACAAAACTACTATAATAGTAAATTATATACCTAGGGAGAGAAGAGGTACTTTTCCGATGAGTGTATGTTTTTAGTACGAGTCGGAAAAGTGGCGCATACGACATTCTTTACAACAAATGGATGATTTCAGCCCATACTGGGTTTGGAAAAAAGGAAGCATGATCGCAAGAAAGATCAGAAGTTCAAAATTTTATTTGAAAATTTCTATAAATTTCCAGGAATTCCTGGAAATTTTCGGTCATTTATGCTAACTTCACAGGGGAATATGGCAACTTACAATAAAATACCCAAGATTTTATTTGAAAATTTCTCATAAATTTCCGGAGATTTATGAAAGTTTTCGGTAATTCACAGTAATCTTACAGGTAATTTATGGTAACTTCAGATAAATCACCCAGAATTTAATTGAAAAATTTCCCTAAATATCCGGAAGTTTTTGGTAAATTTTGGTAATTTTATCAGTTGAAAGGATCCACTTGTGTTTATAGCTCTCATAAATATGCGTTTATTGTTCCAACATTTCACGAAAAATGTGTTTTGAATATTTTTTTCTGTTAAAGTGAAAATTTTCAATATAGAAGAATCTTTAGTCGACAGAGCCACATGATTATACCAGGATGAGTATCTTATACTTTTTCTTTAAAAACGTGCCTTGAAATTTAATTTGAAAAATTATTTGTTTTATTGAGGATTCGTATCTTTTTCGTTTATATTTAATGTATAATATGTGTAGCAGATTCCTGCAGGAGACTGGTGACCTTCTCAGTGTACAACTGAGAGCAATTGATAATAATAATAATAATAATAATAACACCTGAACATTGAACACCTGTCGCATTGTTAGGAATTTCCTCGACCATCAGGAAGCTTGCGACTAAAACCTTGTGGAGTAACAGTTGGTAGCTCTAAAAAAGCATGCAGAGGTGACCTTAGTTGCCTTCAACAAACTCTGCTGCTGTCTAATGACAACATCATAACGAGACGAACTTTATATCACACTAATAAATTAATTTTGTGTCTGACAAAATATCTGCGCAAGAAATTTCGAACTTTGTTTTTATATTTTTAAATTATTAACATCTCGAGTTTATTAGACACTTGACTTAGTCCGTGGCTGGTGATTACACATACCAGATGATATAACCCGAGTTCAATTTTTGACGTATAATTTATCTTTTTAGTAGAAAATTCAACTTCTTGATAATAAGTTCATCTCTTCGTTTGAGAATTCAACTATTTTGTTGTAAATTTGTCAATAATGAGAAAATTCAATTATCTATTATTTCTACGTTTCAATGAAGCTAAAGTGTTCTGTACAAAATTCGACTGGTTCTTATGTGGGCAGTTATTCAAGAATAATTAACATCCCCCCCCCCCATAAAATGGTGGCTGGTTTATGTTTGATTCTTAAGAGCATCAGAGAATTCTTGTTAAAATGACAATTTTCATTATAGAAAAATCTTTAGTTGACAGAGCTACGTGATTATACCAGGATGAGTACCTTATATTTACTCTTCAAGAACATGCCTTGAAATTTGGCTTAATGGTATAATAAAAATAATAATGATCTTGTAAAAAGATGAGGTAAAAATACTAAGGGAACTATTTGTCGATATAACAATTCATTCCTTTCAATCCAAATATATTTGATGTCTTTTTTCTCAACAAACGACATTTAATTTGTTCAAATGCAAATCCTGGAACATCTAAATGAAGTTTTAAAGAATAAATAGTGTAGATGGAACGAATTTTATCTTTGAAATAAACAATACAAGAACTTTTTCGATAATGAATGCCTTTCCCCTTGCAAGCAATGTGTCTTACAAGGTGGAGTTCCAACCAAAATAACGATATCCTAGAAACCACGAGAGCCTTCAAGATTTTTATTTTAAAATAAAAGCTTATTTCATGGGGAATGTTTTTTTCCATTAAAAAAAGGGTGGGCATTTCATGGAAAATGGGATTCGAATTTTTTTATATCTATTTATAACCATCTATTATTCATAATTTAGAAAAGTTCTACCCAGAGAAGTATCTGAGCGTACGTTTTGAAATTTTGGAAATTTCCAAAAATTCAGTAAGTCCTCATGCCTTCTTTATAACACTATTTTCTACAGGTTTGATTAAAATAGAACGACAGCTTATATACTGATATTCTTGATGTGTGTTTACTCAAAATTCAAATCATTTTGCCTAGAATATTTCAAAATTTGGATAGGAAAATTTATTAATCATACACAGAAGATTCTTTGCTAATAAGATTTCAAGCCAAAAACAATTTAAAATTTGAGGTTGCATATTAAAAATATTCGCGCGGACCTCTTTCTAGCTTTTTTTTTACTTTTTTTTACTTTTTTACTTTTACTTTTTGATTTTTACTTTTTTTCTAACTTTACAACATTAAAATAAAAATGTTCTGCTGCTTCAAATCATATAGTTTGTCAAATTTCAGCAAGGAAATATCCAAACAGATTTACCAGATTCGTAAATGGGTCAAACTTAACATATATTATATCAAGATTATGGAATACATTGGCATATTTCAAGTTCCATCTTCCGCTGACGATGTCGTAGTTATTCCAAGGAAATAAAACGGATTCCCCTTTCTCAGTACCAAATAATCCAAATTTAAGCCTGGTTCTAATAAAATCAATAAAGTACAATAAAACCTTTTTACAAAGACTCTGGTTTCTAAAGGACTTCCTGAAATAAAATCCTTGACAAAGCACAAGAGCCACAATGTATCTAAAAGTTGACCGTTTCTGCCCATCGATCTTACCCCTTCGTGTGCTTTCGCGATTTGCATTTCGACAATTTTATTCGTGATTTCTAGTTACGACTCGTAACGTTTCCTTGCGCGGTCGTGCAACAAAAGGGTTGAGAGCATATTATACTGTATTCCGGGGCATAAAAAAGGGAGGGAAACGCGGTACGCGAGGAAGCACCCCAGGTGAAAATCAAAATTTCAGGCAGCCGGTGCGTACAAAATTCTAATTTGATGTAGGAAACCAAGCGGGGGTTTTTCACCCCTTGGGAAAGGATTTTACGTTTTATGTTTTACGTTTTCGTATCCGAGTCTTGTTGGCCGCAGAAGGGTAAAAAGATCCTGCGAGAAGAAAAAAAAGAGAGAAAGAGACAGAGGGTGGCAGCGGTGGGATGACGTGATGAAGGGGTTGGGGAAGGGGCAAAGGAATAGAGGTGAATCATGGAAAATGATAAACAGGGTGGATCTTATTCAAATACAGACGAGATCCTGGATTTGAACCTCCGATCCCCGCTGGTTTCACTACCTAACCTTCGGTTATACCTGAGTCCTGGGAAAAAAAGCAATCGAGCCTTTCGCTTTTTATGGGGTAAATACAAAGTGACGTTACCGGATATTTAAATAAAGGAATCTTTCACGGGGCTTGGTGCTCTTAATGGAAAGCGCGATCGTTTGATTTCGTGACGATTGAACGTGTTCAGAACGACGGTCGTTTTTAGAACAATGTGATCGATTGCTCTTATAGAGAACGACTCTCTCTAACGGTCTTGCATAGCGATTACAGTGCTTGTATTTTAGTTCTAAGACATGAATAGCTTCATGTCCAAAGTGAATACATTTCAATTGAGCAGATCCTCCTGACAAATTCTATGCTAAATACAGCATGTTAAATTAATTACCTTCATAAAATGACATGCAGATTCCATGGTGGATCCAAGAGAGGGACGAGTGAATTTTGAAATCATTGTAAGATAGTAAGGAGGGTCACAACGCCCGGAAATTTGTTCGAATCCACAAAAAAAATTCATTTTTTTTTGTTTTGAAAAAAAAATTTAGAGGTGCCGCAAGCCCCGTGAAGTTTAACACATATTTGCCATAAGAAAAAAAGACGTTTTTGTAAATTTTATTCAGAAATCTCAATATTAGATGAATCGAGTTTGAAATTCACCATTACTCTTCACAATGGGTCACATAATGCGAATGAAATATTACTTTTCAAATATCACCCCCATGAGTCTGTTTTATAGGGTCCCAAAAAACCCCCATAAATGAAAAAATGGGTTCTTCGAGTTTTTGGCGCTAATTATGATTTTTTTGCAGTTTCTTAACGCAGATTGTTTCAATTACATCGAACACTACTTTTTACTGATAATCAGTTGTTTATTTGAATTGCTTAAATTATTTATTATTGTTTTTAGCAACTTTCTTTCAAATAAGGTGTAGGAAGTCAAGGTTTTTTCTGAATATTTCAACTTATTTTCAACGTTTCAGTACAAGCGAGGTAATGATCAATTAAAGTTAACAAAAGCAATTGTTTAAACCATTTTTAATAATTATAACAATATTTCCTTAGAATAATGCTACAAAGTTGCGTTTTTTCTGAAATTTTCACCTTTTGTCCACTTTTCACTTAGAATAAGTAATTGAATAATTTAATTTAGTAGAAATAATTTTTTAAACAATTTATTATTATTACTCAATAGTTCCTCTGCTTAATCATAGAAACTTGCGATTTTTTCTGAAATTTCTAACTTTTTGCCCACTTTTCACTCGAAGTGAGTTAATATTCAATTAAGCTTAACAAAAATAATTGTTTAGACGAATTATTTTTGTTTATGACTTTCTTTTCTTAGACTAGTACTAAAAAGTTGCGGTTTTTTCTAAACCCTTGAGATTTTTGTACACTTTTCACTTAGTTGGGTAATAATTAATGCGAGTTAACAAATATGTTTATTTAAACAATTTATTATTATTTATAACCATTTTCTCTTAGATAAGTGCTAGAAAGTTGTGGTTTCTTATGATATGTTTGACTTTGCACTGAATGGAATTTGAATGGAATTCAATCAGATTGAATTGAATTGATTTATTTGTTGGTTGAATTAGATGGTTTTTTATTTAAAATAAAATTTTGTTTGTTTCAAATATCAAACATTAGATTTTTTATTAAAAATGTATATTTTTAGGTCGAAAATTTAACTCTTCGATTAAAAGTTGAACTATCTTCTTAAAAATTCAATTTTTGCGTGGAAGATCCATAAAATGGTAGAAAATTTGAAATTCAAATTTCATTGAATGAATCCAGCTTTTTTGCTTTAATCAATTTTTTTTCAACATTGGGAAAAGAACGAAAATATTTCATTTAAAACAATACAATACTCTCTAAAATTTGATTCTCTCTAATGTATATTTATTATTTATTTACAACTAAAAAGGTAAAGCAAAGTTGAAGAGAAGATAGCCATAAACAATAATGATTTATTTAAGCAATTATTTTTGTTGAAATAAATAAATATTAACTCACTTCAACTGAAAAGTGGGCAAAAAATTTAAAATTTTAGAAAAAACAGCAAGTTTCTAACATTAAGCAAAGAAAATGTTATTAGCAATTATGATAAAGTGTTTAACAATTATGTTTTAAGCATAAATTAAATCTAAGTGGAAAGTGATGAAAAGATTAAAAAATAAGGGAAAAAAACTGTAACTTTGTAGTAATAATCTAGAAGAAGGTAGCTATAGACATTTACAATTTGTTTAAGCAATTATTTTTGCTAAGTAAAATAAAATAATTACTTACTCTAAGTGGAAAGTGGTCAAAAACTTGAAAATTTCAGAAAAAAACCGCAACTTTGTAGCATCATTCAAAGAAAATATTGTAAATCACTAGAAACAAATTGATCAAACAATTATTTTCGTTAACTTTAATTGATTATTACCTTGCTTGTACTGAAACGTTGAACATAAGTTGAACACATCAGAATAAACCTCGACTTCCTACCCCTCTTCTGAAAGAAAGTTGCAAAAACCAATAATGAATAGTTTGAACAATTCCAATAAACAACTGATTTTCAGTATAAAGTAGTATCCCATGTAATTTAAACAATCTGCTTCAAAAAAACCGGAAAAAAATTATAATTAGCTCTAAAAACTCGAAAAACCCATTTTTTCACTTATGGAGCTTTTTTGGGATCCTATAAAACAGACTGATGGGGGCGATATTTGGAAAGTAATATTTTATTCGCATTCTGTGACTAATTGTGAAGAGAATTGGTGAATTGCGAACTCGATTCAACTAATATTGAGAATTCTGAATAAAATTTACATAAACGTCTTTTTTTCTTATGGGAAATACGTTCTAAACTTTATTGGGCTTGCGCCACCTCTAAATATTTTTTTTCAACAAAAAAATGCATTTTTTTTTGTAGATTCGAACGAACTTCTGGACATTTTGCATAAAAATTCGAAAAAAAATTTCGAATGCATTTTTAAACCACCCTAATGTGAACGCTCCCTATGCTGAAACATTTTATGAAAAAAATAGTCGTCAGGACATTATTGAAAATATCAACAAAAAGTCCGATTTTCTATCGTTTCCAACTGTAGTTTATAAACGAATTCGTTCTGTGCCTGGAGAATGATACTTCTGAATAATTTTATAAGAATAATAGAATTTCAAATTCAACAAATATAAAAAAAGTTCCGTTAGAGCGTTTTCTGAAAATACAATGAAAAATACCGATTTTCTTTCGTTTCCAAATGTTGTTTATGAAATAATGTGTTCTGCTTCTAAGAAATGACGCTTTCGAATAATTTTTTCAGAATTATAAGGTTTTGAATTCAACGAATATATTCTTCTATTCCTATAATATTATATATTTCCAAACTTTTTAATCTGCCACTTCATAGCCCTCAATAATGTACTCTAAAATTTACTCTTCTACATATAAAATATTGTTAAAACTTATCATCAATCAGAAAACGTGATGAAACCATAAAAACATTATAATCCACGAGAAGTGACTTTTTCAGGTAAAAACACGAAAAAAAGTTGCATTCTTCTCCTAATCTCAAGGAAACCCAACCCCACTTATTTTCTATAAAACGATCGCTTAAAAATCCGAAAAAGACGCCTAATGGAAAGCAGAGGTAAAAAACCATCTCTCATAAGACGTGAACTCGACCCTGATGTATTCGAATGACAAATGGATTCCGAAAGGACGAATCTGGTACTTGAATTTGAAATGCGTGTGATTTCTTCCTTTTTATTCCTTTCTCTCTTTTTCAATTTTTCATCTCACTTTAACTCATTGCATTTTGCTGTCAAAAAATTTGATGGATGAAAATCGCCAATCATGTGTAGAAAATTCGATCCGCGAATTCCCTTTCACGCGAATTTTCATGGGACGTAGTTTCCGTTAACGTGCGTGATGCAAAAATTTTTCGGCAACATCGCAAGGGCGGTTATGCAACGGACTGAAAATTTACGCTTTTCTAAAGCCACACTATTTATTCCAAACGTGTCAAATCGATTGAGTGATGATCTCATGATGCTAATTTAATGTATATGGAAAAATGAATACATTCTAGGTAATATTTATGAAGAACAAAGTATGAAATCGAGTTTGTTGTAAGTAATATAAAAATGCAAGATAGATATTATTATTATTATTATTATACTATTAGGCCAAATCCCTTTTGGGGTAAGCTGAACTCGTTTACGTTTTATCATTGTAAACGAATTATTATTGATTATTTTTACACTGAGTGGGTTACCAGTCCACTGCAGGGATCTGATAGAAATTCTTATAAACTGCTCAAATAAGAGCTAGTCAAAACTTTGTGAAAAATAATTTAACTACATCGAAAAGTGAAAAAAAGATAGATAAATGAATTTCCTATTTTGAAACCAAAAGACATGAATTTTAAAATCAAGCAGACGAATTATCAGAAAAAAGTTGAATTTGCAAACACAAAAAGAAGGATATGATTATTCAATAGAAAAAGGGACGTTTCGCGAAAAAGATTGATTTCCAAATGAATAGTTCAATTTCCAATTATGATTAATATTTTTATTATACCATTAGGCCAAATCCCTTTCGGGGTAAGCTTAACTCGTTCACGTTTTATCATTGTAAATGAATCATAGAATTGCAGTATTGTTTTGTTCAATGAAATAAGTAATTAAGGATTGCATGAATGTTTTTTTCAGAACTGGATATTTTTCAATATAAATTTTTCAGAACGTTCTTGCCTGTCAAAAAAATGTAAAAAATAGGGCTAATAAAGTAGTTCAGCTTTCAATCATTTTGCCATTAAGGATTCATCATTTTAGTATGAAACTTGATCTCTTTAGTTAAAAATTATAATTATTTTGATAATTGTATTTTTTAATCTGTTTGTTAAGGGAGCATCAATGAACCACAAGGACGATTTTCCTTTTGTTTGAATGAAGACGAAAATAAAATTACTATGAAGTTGAAAACGGCTTATTCTTGTAAAAAAAACTGTCTGATGGATTTTTTCAGGTGAAAATGCAACTACTCCATTGCCGATTAAAAACTAATATTTTAATGCAATGCTTCTTTAAAAATGCAACTTTTTAGTTGAAAATTAATCTGCTTTGGTTGCAGATACAACCTTTCCTGTCTCAAACTACTCTTTTGTGGATAAAATGAATTCAATTACTGTGGATTTTGATTACAAAATTTTTTTGGTTGAAGATTCTTGATTTCGTTCAATAGTGATTGTCATTTGCCATTTGCTATTTGGTGAAATTCCTTGAAAAATAATTTTTTCGAACTATAAAATTCAATCGTTTTGTGGAAAATTTCTTTTTCAGTTGAAATCAAACACTTGAATGAAAAATTCCTTGGGAAAATATTAATCTTTCCGGCAGCAAATTCTCATTGTTGGTGGAAAATTCAAATACTTAGTCAAAAAACCATCTTCTGTCGAAGAAATCATCTCTAAATATTCACGTCTCTTGTTGGAAGTTCAATTATTTGGTTCAAAAAAACCTTTATGGATGAAATTTTATTATTTATTTAATTAACTATTATTATAGCAGACAAATCTTAGTAAAAAATCTTTTTCCCTCTATCAATGGAAAAATGGAACGGAGGTGGCAGTCGAGTCCTTGCTTCGTTGTGGAAAAATCGAATTTACGGGTTAGAAATTCGACTGTTGTGTGAAAAATTCGTCTCTTCGACTCAAAGTTAAACAAACTGTTGGAAAATTTGACTTTTTGGTTCAAGGATGAGTCACTTTTTTTATAAATTTTGATGAAAATTAATTTTTTCAAGATTTACCTCTTTGTTGAAAATTTAATTATATTGTAAACTTACTTTCTTGCTAAAAATCCGTCTGCTTGTCTTGAAAGTTGGAAAAATTTTTATGAAACTAAACTATTTGGTTCAAAATTGAACTATTAGATTGAAAATTCAACTTACAGAACTTTCGCTCCATTGCCTTATTGCCAATCAAACAAATATTTAATAGTTATTATTTGATTATTATTATATATTGTCGTTGTCGTCGTTGTCGACGTCGTCTTTATACTTCATAACTTTTGAAAGACTGATCGGATTGGATTGCCCTTTGGCACACATTTCGAGGGACCAAAAAGACAAGTCAAGTTCGTTAAACAGCTATTTTGGATGAAAAATCGAAAAGGGGGAACATTTTGAAACAAATTTTGGACCTTTTCCTCCAAGAACAACAAAGAATAACGTTCAACCAAAAAGATGAATTTTCAACAGAATAGTAAAATTTTGAACAAAATAATTGAATTTTCTACCACAAAGAAAATTGTTCTACCAAAAAGACGAATTTTCAGCAAAAAAGTTGAATTTTAAACAAGAAAAATGGATTTTCAACTACGAAGAATAATTTGCTACCTTATAGTTGAATTTTCAAAGAAATTTTCATGGATATTGTTCAATTTTTAAGGAAAGGGAATCAATTATCTACAAAAAAGTGGAATTTTTAACCCGAAAATATTCTTTCCCAAAGAAAAAGTTCATTTTTATCAAATTGTTTATCTCCAAAAGGACGAATTTTGTATAAAGCAATTAAATTTTCAACCAGGAAGATGAATTTTATACCAAGAAGAATGATGTTCTACCAGAAAGACGAATTCCCAACGAAATACAATATTTTAATAAATATTGTAGAAATATAGTAGAATTTTCGAACCAAAAATATTCTTTTTCAAAGAAAAAGTTAATTTTTTCATCAAATGTTTTAATTTCATCAAATAGTTTAATTTCCAACCAAAAAAATGAATTCTCTACCACGAAGAATAATGGTCTCCAAAAAGACGAAATTTCTGCAGAATTGTTCAATTTTCAAGCAGAAAAATTAATTTTCTTCC
>WSXT02134442.1:0-10623 GCA_011762715.2 Neuroterus valhalla
TCTCAACTTCTTTAGAGGATACGTATTTTTCATTTAAGTCAGGTAAGATAACTATAAAAATGAAATAATAAAATTTTTGAGAAAATGACTAATGCTAACACAGGAGATTGATAGAGGAAAGTTGTTCACCCGAAAAATATATGTAAATTTGTTACGATTTTTCCCAGTGGACGCGTAGTTTTTGTTTCAATCGTAAAAATAAAATTAAAAATTAAAAAATTGAATTTCTAGAAAAACTACACAACATGAGAAAAAAATTAGACAACAAAACTTCTCCCCCGTTTTGTACAAACTTTGTCCGGGTGCCCAGCACGAGACACGCGATGAAAATGTATTCGTGAAAGCCGGAGAAGCTTTAGCAAAAGAGAATTCACACTCATCAAATTGAAGTAGTCGACATTTTGCTTTTTAGTTCCAAAAGCTTTACATGTAACTGTAGGGAAGTACAAAGGCTGAGCGCGTAGCGCGAGATAAATCAATAACCGAGCGTGGAGCGCGAGGTGAGATTACCATCGAGCGCGAAGCGCGAGACCCGAAAGAAGCGCGCCCTAGGCGTGCCTAAACTTGCGAGCGGAGCGAACCGCGCGATGAGAATGTGCCCCCGCAGCGGGAAGCTTTTTTAGTTTTACATTCAATAATTTTTTTCATTACTATTTTCAATCAGAATTTATTTGCTATCGATTTCAAATAGAACATTTTTTGGTGGAAATACCAACTATTACATTTCCCCTCCGGAGTCCAACAACTTTTTTGTTGGGAATTGAATCACTTGGTTTTATTCTAAGTTATACCACTTTGTAAAAATATATTTCGGTTTGGGGTAAAAATTCATAATTGCAGTTCCAATAATTATTTAGAAATCAACTGGTTGCTTGGAAAATAACCTCTTCATTGAAGAACTACAAAAAAATGAAAAGTTCCTATAAAAAACAGTTCATCTACTGGATAAAATTCAAGGGCAAATATAAGGTTCTCATCCTCGTATAATGATGTAGCTTTCCTGACCAGATATTCTTATACATTGAATATTGTCACTTTTGTATAGAAAGAAAATATGGGACAAACACAATTCATTAAAAATTGCAAAAATTAACGCGTATTTAGGAGACTGATAAAAACATGAAAAGAAATAAAAACTTGAATACATAGTTATAAGACGCAAAAGTTAGGGACTGTGACTGTATCACTACACGTTCAACTTCTCCCTCTTTCCGAACATAAGAAGACAAACGGAGAAAAAAAAGACTCCTATACCACCTTGCCCTCCTATGAAAAGCCCAGCTTTGGCGTGTGGAGTCAGTCATTGATTCGCAAGTTTCATTGATTTACCATTCGTCCATTGAGTAGCTACGGAGCTTAAATGAATTTTGAAATTAGGAGGCGAAGGAGTTTGGCGCGCTTCTGTAATGGCGACGACGGACAATACTCCATCATTTCTAATTGATTAGGAGACTGTATTCAGAAGAAAAATCTGAAAAAAATTAAATCTGACCGTGCAAATGAGAATGAACCTGTCAAAAAAGCTCCAATTGGACCAACTCCTGCACCACTGATAACTCATAATAAACACAAGCAGCTGGAAAATCTGCAAGTTGAGAACAAGGACAACATCTAAACCGACGACACAAGTCTTTCTGAGGATGAAGGCAGCGAACCAGGAGAGACGGACCACGTGAAAATGAAAATCAAACTTCCGCCACCGATTGTGGTAAAATCTTCAATTCCTCATCTTCAAGGACATAATAAAGTGTTGAAACAGAGTTTTAATTTAGAAATATCATTAAACAATTATTGAAAATTATAATTTTATTAAAAATTATCAAGAAATGAATAAATAGACAGTTTTGCATTGAAAAAAAGTGCAGGGAGCGAGATGTGAGCTACCAGGGGCTTGGAAATACATTTACGCTAGCTCAACGACCATCCGCTCGCAACTCTTCAAATACATTTTTCTCGAAAATGGTCCAAAATTGCGCCTTCCTGATTTTTCTCAGAAAACCTCTAGTATTACTGTGTGTCAACGTCAGATTTGTTTTGCCACTATAAAGTAACATATCGGCGAGTAATATTCGTTGATCATTGGAAAGGGCGATTCAACCCTTGGATTATGTGACGTTTATGGGGTTCCTGAGAACCTATGTGGGGCGTAACCTTGTGTTTGGTGTGGTAAATCCGTTCACTATGATTGCAGGCTTACCGAGATAATTGAATTTCTCGTCAAATCAAATCCATCACAGCGCGTCGCAGATGAGTTGTAAATGTTTTTAATAAAAATGTAAATATCTCGAAAATAAATAAATAAATCCAATCGCATGTCCCCAATGCACCCTCTCTTTAGGGATTCAAATAACAAGACTGAACAACCCTTGAATTGGAATATATTCAAAATTGTGTTGAACATGGGGAAGAAATTTGAGATAAATGATTCATTTCAGTTATGGTTCTGTGAAACAATTTTCTCAATACTTTTGTAAGAGGATGCGTTACGATTAACGTGCACCAAATAAGCCCACAAATTAATTGAAATGTTTCCGCTGTCTCGGAATTTCAAGCATAATATACAGGCTCGGAGTGTTATTACTGGAGTTATATCCTCGCGAGGGGTCAAGATTATCTGCCCAATTCCACATTGTGATCCAGGAATATGGAATACAAGGTGAAGAGCGAACATATGTATGCGTATGTTTGTTTGTACGTGTTTGATCGTATAGCTAGCACAAATTAGCGGTGGGTGTTCCTACAAGTCAATATACTATCGTGCCACCCTATAAATATTCTGAACGCTGTGGAAATTTTATAATCCAATCGTGATGGTGCAAAAAATACTTGATCTTCTAATATTTGAATCCAAGAATTCAAGTCGTTGATGAAGAGGTTTGAAGTTTAGCGAGAAAGGCCATGTGAGCGCAGTGAAGTTCAGCAGTTCCATAGCCACAAAGCGGGCAGTTCGAACACTTGTTTACAAAATATCTTTGCTTACACATTTCGAATCTATTTTCAAGTATACGCGGGAGTTCTCTTATCAATAATTAGTCTTTATTATTATGCAAGATTACTCTCCTATGCTATAAAAAATCTATTAGGTACAGTTGAACCTAACACAGTTGAATGATATTATACCCGGTCTGAAAGTAGTCTTCTTCTCCTTATTCTTACTCTTTACTTCCTGTTCAAGGGCGATGTTGTCCTCTTCTCACGCACGGACATATGTTTCAGCTATATGATGGTAGATAAGGAAGGCTTCCGCGATCATACGTCATACTCATCGAGCAGTGCGAGGGTCTCCACAATCCACAGATGCAGCCTGACCGAAGATCACCGAGCGATCCTAGTTTTTTTTCGACGAAAAACTCACAGAAAATGCATTATCTCTTAGAAGTATATCCGGTTTGGAAGGATTTTGTTCTTAAGACTGAACCTTTAGGAACCTTTTTTTCTGCGACTGAGATGCAACTTTCTGAGACACTCTGACTGAGGTAGAGGATGGAGATCCTTCTTGACAGTTCTGTGTCAAAATTGAGTAGGTCTGACCTACTGGCCTGAGATCACTGGGAGACTCAGGATCTACCTTTAGAGATTTTTGGAGTAGTGTCACCTTCGATGGCAAAGCATCGAAGAGTAGAAATTTACCATCAACCTAACTTCAGAAGTTGGTTGAGTAACCATTCTGGCTACTAGAGTTTCGTGCCGTATTCACTTGTGTGGGCTCAACAGTGTGGCTTACCACACGTGAATCCTGCCGCAGGCGCCTTGCAAATAGTATTTGCGACGCGCCGGCTGCTACTTGACTTCGGTGAATGGAGCGGAAACAGATCTTCGACATTGATGCTGGAGATTCTGGAGGCCGATGCAAGACTGGTTACCGTAGCATTGAAACGAGAGTTCCCAGAGGGGGCATTTTTTTGACCCGTAAGGTAAAATAGTGTTCAAAAAGAGTTCGAAAAAGAGTTCTGGATCTTCCGTTACTCCCCGAGTAAAAATATCTCCTCTTGGTTTCGACTCGAAAAGACTATGTCTAGCTGACGACCAAGGCCAGCCCTATCCGACTCCATGGATGTGAGAATACAAATTGCTTCACTTAGTGATGATCGTTTCTATGGGCGAAATTCTTTCACTAGAGCGCCGCTGCACGCAGCACGCTTCACTTAAGCATTGTGGTACACGGGCTAAATCAGTGATTGTTCCGAAAAGATTAAGTATTTATTTGTAAATGGGTTGATATCTGACTTTTCAGTGATTTGGTGAGACTCTTTTACCTAATATGGATCATAGTGTCAATATCAAAGTGCAAATACAATGGACCCTTGTTTAATGCACCGAACTATAAGTCAGGTTATAGTTCACAACTATACTGACAGATAGAAATGAAAGAAAAAACATTTCTTTTCGGTACATATAACAATTCGAATTGTTCATAGGAAATTATCACAATGAATTGATAATAAAACTTGAGCTATTTTTTGAAAACTGGAATGTTTCTTGTAATTTACTTCTCTCTGAAAAAATTTACTTTTTGGTCTAAGTATTCAACAATTTTGTGAAATATTGAATTATTTGATTAGAAAATCCAACTATTATTTGAAAATTAAACTATTTGCACAAATTTTTCTTCCTTTAAATTTGCAATGATATCCCTTTCTGCGCTTAGTTTCAAACTTTGCGCTCTGATAATAGAGACGTATCAAGTCTTTAATCATTTCCGCTGTCCGAATGATGCGCCTACACGGTATTCCTGTTGAGGTAGTTGGCTGCGAATCGCTTACGCTGGCCAAATCATCTCCAAAAGGCACAGTCGATATTAAACGGTACTGTTCCTGTAACATTTTCTTGCTGGTCAGATTACACAGCCACACAAAGAAAAATCGATTTTCGGATCTAGAGGTCAAACCATGTTGAATATATGTTTTTAGGGTCGCTGAATCCGGATCTGAAGTCGAAAAACCTCCAGCACGTCAGGTTTTCGAAATAACCTCAAAAGTTCTTCGAAGACACCCTAAAATGAGAAGTATAATGATGGGTTTAGTACCGGACCATTTATATTATACGTTTTCTGGGTCGCTAAAATCGAATGTGAAGTTCATTTTACCCCGTTGCATCAGGTTTTCGACATAACCTTCAAAAGTTTTCACAGAAACCCTTCAATAAAAAGTAATGATGGTCTGAGTGCTAGACCATAATATGTGTTTTTTGGGTCGCTGAAACCGAACCCAATGTCCATATAATCCCATCACGTCAGGTTTCTGACATAAGCTCAAGAAGCCTCCATAGGCGCCTAAAAATGAGATTATCTCAAAAACCTGACGTGATGGAATAGAATGAACGTTGGATTTGGTTTCAGTCCCTGGAGCCTTTTTGAGGTTATGTCGAAAACCTGATGTGATGGGGTAAAATGGGCTTCGGATCCGGATTCAGCGACCCCAAAAACATATAGTCAACATGGTCTGACCTCTAGATCCGAAAATCGATTTTTTTTGTATGGCTGTGTTATTGATAAGTAAGATATACCTGATCATCACGCAGATCACCATATCCATAGTCCCGCATCCTGTGGTCCCCAGCGGTGCCTCCAGGGGTGCCCCGACAATCCTCAGGAGAAAACCATCGTTTAAATTTCTCACTAGATTCTCCATTTTTGGATTTCAATGTTCCTGTCAGTCCCTTCCCTCCTCGCTTTATGTTTATCTGGCATGGTAATTCTTATCGGTGGCACCGTTACTGCTGACGTAGCTATCAGAGTTATGGGAAGAAATCTCAAGCCTTACTGCGACGACAACGCGAGGACACCATCTGTAGGTTATTGTTATTATTATTATTAATATAATTCTTATTATCATTAGCAATAATATCATTTCCATTATAAATAATATCATTTTTCGTCAAAAATTCATCTCGGGTTATATCACTCGGTGTGTAATCACCAGCCACGGACTAAGTCAAGTGTCTGATGAAGTCAAGATGTTGATAATTTGAAATTTCAAGAACAAACATCGAAATTTGTTGCGCAGATATTTTGTCAGGCACACAATTAAGTTATTAGTGTGTTATAAAGTTAGTCTCGTTATGATGTTGTCATTACACAGCAGCAGAGTTTGTTGAGGGTAACTAATTGCGTAGCCTCTGGATGCTTTTTTAGAGCTGCCAACTGTTACTCCATAAGGTTTTAGTGAAAACTTCCCTGATAATCGAGGAAATCCCTTACTATACTTATGGATCTTGGTCGTATAGGACGCCTGCAGATTTCGGTTAAGTGGACAAGCAATGTCGATGATAGAAACTTTTCCGCTACCTTTTTCATAAACCACGATGTCTGGTCGATTGGATCGGATATAATAATCCGTCTGGATAGTAAAATCCCAATATAGGATGTAATCTTCGTTCTGCAAAACACGAACTGGAATGTATCTGTAGATAGGCATCCATTCTGTTAAGAGTCCTAGATTTAGGGCAAGTTGTTTATGTATGATTCCCGCTACATCATTATGCCTGTGCGTGTACTGTCTTTAAGCCATTACGCGACAGCCATCAATAATGTGCTCGATGGATTCGTTCGTATCTCCACACAATCGGCACACGTCAACCACGTCTTGATGAAGAACATGCTTGCGATAATTTCTGGTGCCGACAACCCTATCCTGGATCGCTTTTACGAATCCTTCCATCTCCGGAAACAAGACGCCCTTTAACAGCCAAATATTAGATGCCTCTTCATCCGCTTCATGTTGATCTCAGGTTTTGGGATGCTCGCCATGCATAGTTTTTTATCTCCATTGCATTTCCAATTCCTCTCTGGTTTCTGCCCTGATATTTAAGGCTTTCGCTGAGGACAATTTTAAGGGCGTGTAATCGAGATCTGCTCCACAGATGGTATTGTAGAGCGCAATATCTCGTTTGCTGATAAAATAGTTTCGTAACTGTGTAACTTGCTATACACAGAGCTGCTTGAATTCTACGACGCCCCTACCCCTTATATGTCGTGGCAAAACTATCCTTTCAATCGCCGCATCATTGTGATGCATCCGGTGCTTAGTCATTTCAACACGAATAGTTCTGTTTATCCTATCAAGGTCGGTGTTTGACCATTTTGTATGCCCAAAAGAAAACGTGAGAACAGGAATAGCATAGTTGTTGATAAACCTGATTTTGTTGGAAGAGTTGACCCTCAACCATCCTCTATACGGTTCTCATTCTCGTTCCCTAATTCTTCAGCTTCTAGTTCTCCTCGATTGGAATGCACTGTTCCGCATTTATCTAGTCCATAGTCCATGTGGATGTCATTTGAAAACTGTTTAGTGACATAGATCACTTGCTGCAGTTTTTGATTTGAACTAGCCTGTAACTTAAGGTCATCCATGTACAGAAGATGGGTCAGTATGTTACCATCCTCATCACCATTTATCCTGGATCCATGAGACATGCTATTTAGTGTTTGGCTCAATGGATTCATACCTTAACAGAACCACAATGCACTTAAGGATTCCCCTTGAAAGATACCCGTCGTAATGTGAATTGGTCTAGTTGTTCTTGGTAGTCCATGATCAAAGTACTAGATTTTTGTTTCCCAATGCATCATCGCACTACCTAGGAGGTCAATGATGCGTGGGCAGATCTTATAAATTTTCAAAACCTCAAGGAAATAGTCATGTGGTACCAGAGGAAACGCATGCTTGTAGTCAATGTGAGCCATGTGCAAGTTCCTCTGATCTTTTCTAACTTGCGTCATGGCCACAGCATGAATGTTTACTAGATCCTTGCTGCCCCGCGAGTTTTTGCAACATCCTTTTTGTTCTTCTGTAAGGATGTTATTCTCATCACAGTGCTGGTAAACCTTATCTGCGATGACCGCTGTGAGGCACTTGTAAATCGTTGGGAGACAGGTGATTGGTTGGATGTATTCCTAGCGTTTGATTTTTAAGGCAAGATGTACGTTGTTCCTTTGAGCATTAGGTTCGGCAGTAGGTCAGGATGTTCAATGATCTTCTGGAAACTCTTCGGCAACGCAGTGTGCACACATGTAAGGTACTCGTACCAGAAGTTGTGCACCATGTCCGGACCCGGAGCTTTCCAATCACTGGATCTTTCCGAAACCACTGTAACGTCCGAGTCTGTGATGAACGTAGGCTCCATGATAGGTCCTTTCCTTCTATAGTTGGAACTATGCAGCGTCTAAATTGCTTCTGTTATTCTTTCTTCAAACACCAGACCAGCACTCGGCCATATCTTCCGATTAAGGAACTTCAGTGTTCAGCTGCATGTTCTGCTCCTTATTTAGTTAACAGATTTAGCAATCTGTTACAGATATTAGGCGTTTTTGATCTGCTAGATTCTGTAACCCTATCCTTGTGGCTAGATGCGGGTACTCAAGTCAGAAGAGACGATGATGTTCTCTTCTCACACTGTGCCCACTACTCTGATGTAGAAAAAACAGGCGCTTCACATCTATGTTCATATTGTATGTCCATTTTATTCGTCTCTTCGGTCGTTGAATCTTTACTACAGCCTCTGGTTGAATCGGGCTGCCTGTTCCTGGAAGATGTGGTAATACTGGAGCATCTAGAGGTTGTGCAGGAACATCACCAACGCGATGGCGTTGTACGGCTCCATCAGTCCCAGCTAGATCTTGTACAGCTTCATCGAACTGATGTTCATTGTTGACGTTTCCTCCCACCGCTAACACTTTTCGCCTAATCTCTATTGCTGGATCTCCTGATATAAGAAGATTATTGCGGATGTCCTGGACCCATATGATACTCTCCCACGGTATTCCTGATGTGGTGGTTGGCTAAAAATAGCTGGAGCTAGCCAAAGCATCCTCAATAGACACAACCGATGTTCCACTTTTCTCGCGTTCCGCAGATGTCCTTGCTGGCCAGGTTGTTGATTGACGAGCTCTACCTGACCATCACGCAGGTCACCGTGACCACCGTCCTGTATACTGTGGCCCCCAGTGGTGGCTCCAGGGGTGCCCCGACGATCCTCGGGAAGCGACCAGCGTTTCAATATATTCATAAAACTCTCCATCATGATTGGGTTTTTTGGTGTTCCTCTCAGTCCCTTTCCTCCTCGTTTTTTGGCTATTTGGTATGGGTAATCCAATGAGTAGTAGTGCTACGGCCAGCATGGCCATCGGAGTCATTAGAGGGAAGCTCAAGCAATAAGAAATTTTGGAAAATCACGCTCGCAGCGATAAAACAACTACTACCTAGTCTGCTTTACGTTCATATAATGATAGTGGCTCGGCGGTTAAATGCTCACCCTCTACTCTGAAGGAGCCGCTGGTTCAAGCCTCCGGAACGGTAATTTTTTTTTATACTGACAACCATAAAAGAAAAATTTTTGATGACGCTTTTATGGTAACTGAAATTTTATACTTTAAAAATATTTGGACAGTTAGAATAATTTTTCGAAATCATTTTTATTTCTATTATTATTATTCCTATTATTATTTTTATCATTATTATTCATGATCTATTTTTATTATTTCAACTGTCCAAATATTTCCCAAGCATAAAATTTCCGTTACCATCAAAGCTTCATTCAACAATTGTTTTTTATGGGAAAAATTGCAGTTTAGGACCTTTTATTAAAAGAAGGGTTAGGGAAAAATGACTGCAGGAAAGGGCTGAGGGGCGAGAAATATGTGCAAAGTTCACTAGGACTAGCCAATGAGGTCAAAGTAGGTCAAAAATATTTTGAAAGCACCTATCATAATTGAATTGGATGCATGTGTGCATGAGCGCGAGTCGCTACACGACTCGAGTACAACTTAGGTGTAAATCATTATTTGAGAAATTGTTAATGTTATTACTTGAACTTCAATAAGGGTCCCAAATTAAAACCGAAACGTACAAGTATATGTTATGAAGAATTAATAAGTTTGATTAAAATTCACTTCTTTATTAATGTAATAGAGAATAATTTTTTACACCTGTGAAGTCACCCCTGTGACTGGTTATAGAAATAATGTAGGTCACATACCTCTTCCTTTTCCCATGTCTCGTAGGAGGCGGGAAGGCACTTCTTTGACAGGCTATATGACAGGCTATATGACAGGTTATAGACATAATTCTGATCACAAACCTTTCCTTTTCCCAAGCCCCTTGGTAGGTGGGGAAGCAACCCTGTTATAGATTATAGAAATAATTCTGGTCACATATCTTCTCCTTTCCCAAGCCCTTGGCGGGTGGAAAGGCAACCCTGTTATAGGTTATAGAAATAATTCTGGTCACATACCTTCCCTTTTTCCAAGTCCCTTGGTGGATGGGAAGGCAAGCCTCTTAGAGGTTATAGAAATAATTCTGGTCACATATCTTCCTCTTTTCCAAGTCCCTCAGTGGGTGGAAAGGCAACCCTGTTATAGGTTATAGAGATAATTCTGGTCAGATACCTTCCCTTTTCACAAGTCCCTTGGTGGGTGGGAAGGCACCCTGTGATAGGTTATAGATATAATTCTGGTCACATACCTTCCCTTTTCCTGAGTCCCTTGGTGATTGGGAAGGCAACCCTGTGATAGGCTATAGAAATAATTCTGGTCACATACCTTCCCTTTGCCTGAGTCCCTTGGTGGTTGGGAAGGCAACCCTGTGATAGGCTATAGAAATAATTCTGGTCACATACCTTCCCTTT
>WSXT02134453.1:0-10623 GCA_011762715.2 Neuroterus valhalla
AACTGCGGGCCCGGGGGGAATCCCCCCATTCCCCCCTCCCTCTCTACGGCCCTGCGAATATGGCGGGTTACTGCCGAGATTTCTATTCGTCAATAATGTCAACCCAATAACGTAATTATATATGTGATTGTCCCATGTTGTCAACCATAACCTTTGAACTCTAATTTTTTTCATTTCACTTACACTCAAGAGTCGTTGAAATCCGAGTTTTTTATGCACTTTTTATGAAAAATATCGTACATGATAAGTAGCAAATGGCGGAGATCACTGACTCTTGTGGTGCTGCCCTCGCTTCGCTCGGGCCAGCAACTCTACACTCGTCAGTTATCTCAGCCATTCGCTTCTCGCCATGTAATATACTATTTTCGGACTCAGGGGGTCTCAAAATGCGGATATTTCATTGAATTCACGAAAGCCGATTTTTAAATGTAACCAGTACCTTTCCATTATAATGAGAATGTAAAAAAAATATAAATTTGATTTGCGCAAACTCTTCATATTATTAGATCTTGATTTGGTTATCCAAACATTTTTTTGATCAAAGATGGAACGAGCTAGGCTGATGTGAGAATTCCTAATCAATTAATTCAGACCACTCTTTTACTCATTTAAATACTTTTTTGTCTGATTAGAACTTTTCTCATTTAAAATAATATTAAACCCCCATCAAATGGTTCCACTCAACATGTTTGCGATAGCAATAGTCCTTGCCGTAGGTCTGAATTAGAACGTCTGGAGCCTAAATACGAACTTACGTAAGTAAGTACGTAACCAATGGGAGTCAGTTTAGTAGGCTCAGGTAAACGCAATATGCATTCGATGCTTGTGCGTTACAAGAAATAACGAGCGAAGCGGCTCACTACTACCGCGAGGTTCGCGATTCTATGGCTTCTTCGCACGACAGGCCAATAAAACGTTTCCACAAGATACCACAGCACCGCCTGTAAAATGCTAATTCTCACCGACTCTAACGCGTTTCCAAACGGATTTCACTCGCCAGCCGTCTTGCGGAAATATTTCCGCTCGCGCCTTCCTTCCGGGCAAAGAATCGTGGCGCCCGCGTCCGGCCCGTTCACAACTTCACATTCGCAGTCGCAGTTTAACTTTCGTTCTCAATTGAAGAAACAGGTGAAAATTACCTTCAGAAAAAACGATTCACACCCACACTATCAGCTACACCGTCCATTTTCCACTTCCCAGAAGTGAGTGGGGTAGATACTGAGTGAAGTAGTTATCCTTTATTTTGTTAATGCTCTTTCCTTTTTATGGGTTAACGAGTCATTACAAAATCATTTTTTTTCTTCTTTTTTGTAATTCTCATACCCTACCAATACCAATAATAATCTGGAAATCGAAGCCCCATTCCTCAAGACTACTTCATTACCCTCCTCTATAAGGAGTAGTTTTTTTTACTTTCCCTACCCTGTTCAACCAATTTTCCTCCTCCTCCATCCCCCCTACCCTTTAAATTCTTCATCTTTTCCTTGCCCTAACGCTTCCTATTCAAAATCCTTATTATTCTATCCTCCATACTCTGTACAGAATTTCCCCATCACTAATCCGATGCCCATAAGCTTTTTGCTCTCTCAGTCTCTCGTTCAGAATCTTACTATTGAATCTTGAATGCTCTCTTCATTGATCTGTTTCAGATATTCTCCCCCACTCCGCTGCTAAGTCTTTACCATTAAATAAAAGCTTCTCTTCTTCTCTTTTCTCTTCTCTTTTTTCTCCTTGTTAAAACTCTCTTCTTCTTACTGTTCTGCTTCAAGCTCCCTGATTTTCTTCCTCTCTCAACTCCTTTATCTATGCTTTCCTAAACTACCTCAATCTCTACATTCCTAATCCTCTCCTCCTTCTACATTTCTCTTTCTTCATTATCACTTCTTCTCTCCTTCTCTCAACTCTCTTCTTATCTTCTTCTCTTCTCATCGTATTCGTTTCATCTATTCCCCTCTCCTTCCATTCCTCTCTTTCCTTTTTTCCTTCTTTCTTAACTCTCTCCTTCTCTTCGTATCTTCTTCTTTTCTCCTTCTATTATTTTCTTTCCTTTTCCTATTCTCTCCGAACTCCTCTATCACTGCTTCTCTTAACTATCTCCTTCTCTACTTTCTCAATCCTCTCCTTCTTCAATCGTTCTCTTTTTTCATCTTCACTACTTCTCTTTCTCCCTAAGCTCTCTACTCATCTTCTTCTCTTCTTATCTTATTCGTTTCATCTATTCTTCTCTCCTTCTATTCCTCTCTTCCCTTTTCTCCTTCTCTTTCAATGCTCTTCGATTATTTTCTTCCCTTTTTTCCTCCTCTCTCAACTCTCTTCTTTTATTCTCATCTTATTCTTTCCTCCTTCTATTATTTTCTACCTCTTTTCCCTTCTCTACGAACTCCTTTATCACTGCTTCTCTTAACTATCTCCATCTCTACTTTCTCGATCCTCTCCTTCTTCTATCATTCTCTTTTTTCATGTTCACTTCTTCTTTTTTTCTCTCGACTCTCTTCTTATCTTATTCGTTTCATCTATTCTTCTCTCCTTCATCTCTGCTCCTCTTAGTTATCTCAATCTCTTCTATCGTAATCCTCCCCTTCTTCTATCTTTTTCTTTTCTTTTTTTCTTTGCTCTCCACTCTCTTCTTCTCCTAATTCTCTACTTCCTTCTTCCTTCTCTTTTCTCTCTTTCCTCCCCTACTCTTCTTCTCACAACTGACTTCTGCTCTTCTCTTCTGAAATCTCTTATTATCTACTTCTCTCAACTCTTGTCTTCTCTCAACTCACTTATTCTATTCCTCTCTCAACTCTCTTCTTTTCTTTTTCTCTCTTATTTTCTTCCACTATTAACTCTCTTCTTCACTCTTCCTCTCGACTTTCTTCTTCTCTAATTCCCTCAACCCTCTTCTTCCCTTCCTTTTTTCTTCTCTCCTACCCTTTTCTCCCTTTCTTTACAACCACTTTTCACACTTTCGTTCTTCTAGCTATTGTTCCATGCTTCACTTCTGTACCCAAAAAGACCTCCTCTTTCTTATTGACCTCTTTCCTCACAACCTTTGACTTTTCGAAATCTAACATTTCGAATTATTCCTCTTTTTGAACTCTTCCTGCCCTCTGATTTCTCGACCTTTCATTTCTCAACCTTTTACTTCCCGATCTCTGATTTCTCGACCTTCTTCCTTATGACGCTGACGCCTTCATGTGTGACGTGTTCCTCTCTCTCTCTCTCTCTCTCTCTCTCTCTCTCTCTCTCTCTGACCCCTTAATACCTGAATTGTTGACCTTTTCATTCTTGGCACGATCTTTCTTGACGTTTCCCTTCTCGATATCTTCCTCCTTAACCTGTTTTTTCTTGAACCCTGGCATGTTTCGTCCTGCACTTTGACTTGAAGGTCTCTGACTTCTTGACACCGGAATTCCTGACTTCTTCCTTCTTCAACTATTTCTTCTAAACTTCCGAGCTTGTTGACCTCTTCCTGTTGACCTTTTTATTCATAACTTAGAGAAGTCAACCTCCGATTCCCCGAACTCTTATTTTATATCTCTGATTTCTCGACTTCTGAGTTCATGACTTGTGATCCCACAATGTGTCCATTTTTCGCTTCTAATTTATTAACCTGAGAATCCTCGACTGATGATCGCTCGACCTTCGAATACTTAACACCTTATTTTTCGACTTCTGATTTCTCGAACTTCAAATTCCTAACCCCTTATTTCTCGACCTCTGATTTCCTGACCCATGACTTCTCGATCTCTGACTTCTCGACTACATCCTCTATGGAGCGTTCATTCTTGACCACTTCCTCCTTGACGTGTTCGTTCTCAATATCTGCGTTCTTAACCTCTTCTCTCTGGACCCCTTTCTTTTAGACTGTTCCTTCTAACACTTCGACTTCCCGACTTCTGATTTCTTCCTGAGCTCTTTGTTCTTGACATGTTTCTCCCCGAAATCCTCCCTATTGCCCACTTTCTTCTAGATCCCATACTTCAAAAACTCTTTCCTCTGACAATCTGACTCCCCGACATCTGATTTCTCGAACCATCATTTCTTAATCTCTGACTCCTCGACCTCATCTCCCACGTGCTGCTCATTTCTGACTTCTTCATTCTTGACGTGCATCTTCCTTATGTCTTCCTCCCTTACTCCTTCCTTTTGGGCCTGCTTCTTCTTGCAATCTTACATCCCACATTCTGACTCTTTGACTCCTTTTATTTCGAATACTTCCCTTTTAACCCTCTTACCTCCCAACCTCTGCATCGCTTAGAAAATGGTTATTTTTTCTTGACCTCTCAAATATCAAGAATAGATATTCCAACTGGAATAAAATGATCAAAACTGGTAGTTGCTGAAAGAACTCATTGTCGAATTAACTCGAAAAGAAGAGCACTGAATGATTAAATTATAAAAATTACAGCGAAGAGGTCTTAACTACGGAGAATGCTCCATCTGTCAACTTTTTTCCTCGATTCTATTCCGAGCAGAAGATCGATGCTAATTTTGAGCGTAAAATCAGAAAGCAACGCTGGAGATTCCAAACGTAATGAGGCGTTCAGGACGCAAAGCAGCGGTGTTTCAGTCGAAATAAAGTGTAAACGATCGGAAGAGTCGTTAACTGCTTGGAAATTGGTAATCGCCAAGAATAATCGACTCTACTTCATAACTGCTTACTTTTTGATGATAGCTGGAAATAAGACAAAGCACAAAAAATAATCCTCTCCATTCCTTCACATAAATGAGATACAACTATTTTACCGACTTCTAGTTCAAGTTAGAAATTCATTACTGCAGAATGAATTGCTGATTTCGATCAATATAAATCAATTTTGATTTTTCCATCCAAAAATGGTGGTGTATGATATGTTTTGGGAATCTCGCAATACATGTTGTTTGAAAACTAACGCTTGTGATAACTTGAAGATGTCTCATATCTCAAAATTTGAAATGACTCTTATTATTTTTATTTCCATTAGCGTTATCATCCTTAGTCAGGCCGAATAAAATTTTGAAAACGCCGTCAGTTTACGAAACGTTTATAGGACTTATTTCTAATTCGCTGAATAATCTCTCTAGCAATCACACCACGTGAAGAGTTGCGCTAAGCCATTTTGATGATTCACTTAGGAAACCTTAATAATTGTATGGAGAAGAAAAATACGTATCCGATCTATTTTTTAATACTTCCACTTTGTACAACTTTATTCCGTTTGGAGCAGCACACAGTAAAATCAATCTTCATACAATAATGTTTTTATTCGAGACAATACATGATATCAATGTCAACACTTTTTTTCAGACATATATGATGATTTTTTGGCAACTTGACACTGATATTTATTGATATTAGGTTGATTGTTGATTTGTTTGGGTATATGAAAGACAAAAATGAGAGATTTATTCTAAATAATTAATGTGGAAGCCAGCTGAGAGGAGGACCACGGTAAGGCTGGAACCGTCCCACATAACGCCTCTCATGTTCATTTGGCATTCGCACCTTAACAAACATGCGTCTTCCTCCTGGGTTTCGATTTTGAAGATGAAGATTTGATACTAAAATACTGGTTCCGAATATCAGAAAACAGCGATGTTGTACAGGAATTTCTTCATTAATATGGCGAGCATGTTGTAAAGGTTCCACTGCTGCTACCAAAAATTCATCGTCTGTGTCTAGTCGCAAGAAAACACGCTCTGGTACATTGTTTCCTAGATGTCCATCTTGAACCCATTCTGGCATTGTAGTGCCCATACAAGCCAGAGTTCCGTAGTAAATATCGCCATTTTTTTTTTCTATATAAATATAGGCTGGGGGTTCCAAAGGGAAACGCAGAAGTTGTCCGCATGCTCTTCTCATTGCACCTAATTTTGTAATAGAAGAAAGGAGATTGATCAAGTTTTCCTTAGTACTGTTGAAATAGCTGATGTGGGTCATTGGATAAGGAAGAGTAGTTTGCGAGATTATGAATCTTTGCTGGAAACAAAAATACTGGAATACAGAGATACGAAAATAATATTTTTTACTCCGAAACACCTTTCGAGAAATAGAAAACTTCACGAAGGAAGTTTCCTTCCTAAACTAACACTACAAGGAAGCTTGGTCTTCTCAAGCTAAGCTACTGAGATCTTGAGGTTTTTCGAAGAGACGCAGGGGTAAGAATATCGTCCCGAAATTCTGACGATTAAACAACCATTTCTCAATATCTGGATACAAATCAATTTCACGTAAAAGAAGTTTGCCTCTTTCGAAAGGAAGAATACAACATACTGAATTTGTCTCGAACACTATCTCCGTCACCTTTTGCCTTCAAAAACCCTTAGATTTGACGTTTGCTTGACATTGGGCCACATATCAGTTGATTTATCCCAACGAAATAAAGATCTTTGGAAGATATAATTTTTCAGTAGCTCTGTTCATAATCCTGAAGAAGAAATCATCAGCATTTTGGAATCTACTGCATATACCCTTCTACCCAAAAGAGCAAATGACCTACCAACTTGGACGATCAACATCATACGCCAAGATTAAATTTTTACCTCGGAATTAACAGAACAGGAAGGCACTGGAATCGAAGAACTAAATCAGAATGGGAACATCATGAAATCACCCTCAGACAAAGACAACACAACACCTATTATGGATAGAGAAGAATATTACAACAAAATCGTGGACCTTCTAGCTAACAACATATACACAAAGTCAAGAGCAATCCTGCAATCCTAAAAATCTCCTGAACTTGACACTATTCAAGTATACGATAAGCTGAAGTTGCTTCGTCAAGGCTGGGCTTCCGCCAAAACCATAATTCTCTTACACTGACGAATCGTTTGTTGTAATATTTGTCTCAGCTCATTTTCAGGCCCTCATGGAGGCTCGTAGAGACTTCTTTTTCTAAATATTGCGTTGTTGTTTGTTTTCGTTAAAATTTAAAATCAAGGAATTCGGCGCCTGGAAATCGGCACCGCCTTGCATTCTAAACCGCGGTCATCAGCGGGCACTGACATACCGACCTCGAGCATCCTCGACAAATGCAACGGGTATTGTCAATGTCATCAAAATATAGAAATGGACCGATAACGCTATAGGGAGAATGGAAATGGGGTTTAGAAAGAGAGAAGAGCGTCGAGCCGTTGGTCGCCCTTCATCTATTCCAGGACTGTCTCAAGTGAATCGGAGGCCCCGCACAGTGCCTAAATACTTCCTATGGTTAATTTTGTATGTAAAATATTATAAACAATATACTTTAAATACGTGGTTATAATTAATTGAAAATTCAAAAATGTTCTTGCAAAATATTCTGTTTCATTCAACTTATAAGAAAAACTTAGTAACCTCAGACACTTCTTGCGATTTGATTGGAAGTGCTTTAATAATAATCCTTTGGTGAGAAATGAATTCATATAAGAATATTATTATTAACGGATTTAAGGTTTTGAGTCAAGTTAAGAATATTTCTGTTTAACGTATGGATGAAAACTTACATGCACGAAGAACTAAGCTTGCTCATACAATTTTTTGAATAATTAAAATGATGTTTAGTCTAAAGACAAAAAGTTTGAAAGAGAAATTTAACCTTATCTCTCAAAAAAAAATTCCAGCTTTTTTAACTTTATTTTTTAAAACTATTGAAAATGAACTGCTATGCTTCAATTCTATTTCATTATTTGCATCTTTTCCGTTTCTTCACTTAAATTTGAACTAAACTAATACAGCTGAATAAGAAAATCCAACTATTTTTGGTTGAAGGTTCATTATTTGCGACTGAAAAGTCTACGTTTGAATTTTTGGTTCAGAACTCATATATATTTTCCTTTTTTAATAATTCCAGTATTAAACTAACATTAAAATAACATTGAAATGCATTTGACAATATTTCTATGAGATAAAAAATAATAATTTGTATCACATAGGTAAGTATTTTGAGGTTGCGTTTTTGTTGTGACAATTTTTATTTCAGTATTCAAAACTTTACTTATTACGTATCGAAACATAAACCCGTATACACGTCTTCATAACGCCTACAAACATTATAGGCTTTCACTATTTTTAATAATAATTTACATTATATTAAATAAAATAATAAACTTTGACAGGAACAACAAACGTCACATTTTTGGGGCATTCGCGATATAAGGCACGGTCCTGTGCTTCATTAGGCTCCACCCATCGAAAATGCTCTCGACCTATCAGCTTTATTTAGAAAGAGACACGGTCACAACTCAAAAGTTTTCTCCCTCTCTAAACGCCATTCCATTGCTCCGTACAGCGTGATCGGTCCATTTATATATGTTGATGGTCAATGTCGACTTTTAACCGTTGGTAATGAAAATTTCGTAACTGGGCGTATTAGGTAACATGAATGCACGCCAGCGCTCCCAGGGCTGGATATTTATCTTCAGATCTGAATAGACTTCTAAATGTCTGGGATGAATCAATTTCTGGAAAACTTCAAGATATTTGACCTCAATATCATACAACTTTCCTCTTGACTGATTTTTTTTCTATTCGGGATGAAAATTAATGTTCTTCGTATCGAATTTATTGAATGGAAAATAAGAATAGGGTGATTTTCTACCAGAATATATGTATACCTACATATGAATAAAATTGATATACCACAGTTGAAATCAGTATGAAACCCTCCAAATAGAAAGTCAAGATGTATTTCATTTACAACAAAATATTTGAGAGTTCAACCACGAAAGAAAAATCGTTCATTACCAAAAGAGATAATATTCAACGAAAGAGTGTCTCGCGGGCGGAGTTTATCGGCACTCGGCATGTACATTCAGTACATAGAACGGTGACGCTCAGCAGAGATGGGTAGTAGATTTTATTACAATGCGTGTAGTCTAATTAGTTCGTACATTTGCTGGTGGGGTGAGCGGTTGTTGCATTCCCTCGCTTGCTCCCTCCAGCGGGGACTCGTTGGAGTGAGAAGACCAGGATACTCGTCGATCGTCATGTACAGTGGATCGGAGTGGAGTATTATTTTAGGTAGTTTACATATTCGCACGTGATTCTATACATTAAAAATGGTTAGTAGAGAGTATAAGGCTATTGTGAATACCACTAATTCTATCCAAATCTGATCTCCGATTGATGGTGTTATTGTTGATGACAATATGGTACATTTCCATAAATATTCTTTCGCGGTTTTTTTGACAGTTTTGTTTTTCGGTTCGCAAGATTTTTTGTGTTCTTTAGTTCTTATCAATAAGGATCTCTTAGATTGTCCGATGTAATGTTTGCTACAATCAGAACAAGTGATTTAATGGACAGTGTTGGTGCATTTTCACATAGGGATTCGGTCTTTTTGACTTGAGAAACAATTGAGAGATTTTGATAACTCCAATCTAGAAATTACAACAAAAACCATTGGATCTAATGGATTTCCTAGCAATTTCGCTAAAAATCAACAGAGCGTTGTCTTCACGCAATCACAAAGAACAATAACATTACCAACGCTAGTACGGAACGAAACAAAGAACTAAACCTAGATCAATATGTTATACTCCTATACTGCCTAATACATTCCAAATTTTATAAGAGATTTTTTAAACAATACAATTCAAAAGTTTCATTCAAACCAATGAAAAACTCTCTCAAATGTTTCTCAAGCCAAAAAGACCGAATCCCTATGGGGAAATGCACCAACTCTGTCCATCAAATCACTTGTTCTGATTGCAGTAAACATTACATCGGACAATCTGAAAGATTTTTATTGATAGGAACCAGAGAACACAAATAATCCTGCAAACCAAAAAACAAAACCGTAAAAAAAACGCTATAGCCAAACATGCAACAGAACATAATCACACCTTCGATTACGATAATGTCACTGTACTCTCTAGAGAATGTTCATATCACAAAAGAATATTAATGGAAATGTACTAATTTGTCAAGAACAATAACACCATCAATTGGAGATCAGATTTGAATAGTATTAGTGATATTTACAATTGCCTTATGCTCTCTACTAACCATTCTTAATATATAGAACCACGTGCGAATATGTAAACTACCTAAAATAATACTCCACTCCGATCCACTGTTCATGACAATCGCCGAGAATCCTGGCCCTCTCACTCCAACGTTCCCCCGTTGGAGAGGGCAAGCGAGGGACTGCGACAACTGCCCACACCACCAGCGAATGTACGAACTAATTAGATCACACGCATGGTAATAAAATCTACTACCCATCTCTGCTGAGCGTTACCGTTCTATGTACTAAATGTACCTGCCGAGTGCCGACAAACTCCGCCCGTGAGATGACACAGAAATGAAATAGCTTACAAAAAAAGTTCAAAATCTCACAAAAAATACTGTTTCCGTATCGCGGGTGGAGATACTTTTAGGATCAAGATTCACCTATTTTTAATAATTAAGAAGGACAACCGACGCGTTGTCGAAACGTTTTTATATGCTCTGAGGGATCCTTTAGGCATTTATTGAAATGCCTACATCTTTTTTTAAAATTATCTACCCTGGTCGGCGAAACTACATCCTTCAAGATTATTACGCAATAGTTGAATTAACAACAGGAATAAAATTTAGCTTCCTTGGTTGAACTTCCAAATATTTCATTGCAAATGAAATATATCTTGACTTCCTATTCAAAGGGTTCCATACTGATTTCAAATGTGGTA
>WSXT02134464.1:0-10623 GCA_011762715.2 Neuroterus valhalla
GCCAAAATGACGATGTCATTTTGGCTTTAAAATTCAACAATTTTGTTGAAAAATTTTTTTCTTGTCCAACATTAACCTTCTTTGAAGAATTTTCTTTTCCCATTTAAAATTTTACTTTTCGAATGAATGAATGTCAGAGGAAGGACTTGCATATTTCTACACAAAATGGATTAAGTACAAGAAGAAACAGTGTCGTTAGTACTGTTTGAAATCCGTTTATTATTTTATCAACTTCCTCAGTTTCAGAAAATTTAACTGAAGAAGATAGAAATATTTTATTCAGTATAAGATTTCGATTGCGATATTGTCAACGTTGTATAAAAATATTACTAATTCTGAGTTCCTTCCCTTTTGTTCAGAGATTTTTTGGAACAATCAGATTAGCTAGAAGGACAAACGATCATCCTTTTTCATCAAATTTTATTTAAACTATATTTCTCCCTTCACGCGTTTTTTTACTATAACAAACACAAGGCTCAAAAGATGAAGTTTGTCTTCATTTTTGAGATATTCTTAGCTTTATATGACAACATAAATAGTATTCTGTTGAGGGGACCAAGAAATTCTCACTGCGTATTTACTGTATACACTTTACATAATTTAATTGATTATTTCCCTATTTTAAATGATTCGATTTAAAGAGAATGTGAATTTTATGTCTCAGAATAACTTCGGAAACATTTTCTGACTTTACTTTGTACAAAAACTCAATAATTTCAAATTTCATAAAGTTTTCCAACAAGTTTAATGAATTCTTAAAGCGTGCCGCATGCAGCGCCGCGCCGCTCTGGTGAGGAAATTTCGCACACAGAAACTATCATCACTAAGGAACGCCATTTATTTTAGTCGGATAGGGCTGAAGGGAACATATTCATCTATTCATACTACGTGACACATTTTTCTCTTGTTTAAATAAAGACGAGAATTGAAATTCCTTGAAGCCAAAAGGGTAAAACAATGTAAACAAAAGAAAAACAGGTCACGTAGTATGGATACATACATACTACGTGAATTGAACCCATTTTCATGGGTTCGAGTTCAGATCGCATACGATGGTAGAGTTCTAATCGTTTTAGGCATTTTTATTTAAAAAAAAAATCGTTCCCTTGACAGACTGCTGGCACAACAAATAACCTGACGTTAGGTTAATTTGATTGTTCATTTGACCATCACATATAGTATTTGATTTTATTTCCCAAGTACGTTAGTTGCATATAAATATATTAAAAATTGGGTTATTTATCATTTTCCCATTCAAAGTTGCTAATAAAACTTAGTTTCCATTCCATTATTGCAGGCTTTGAAACATTCTTATGGACAATATGAACTGTACAAAAATTTTTTGCAACTTCATTCATTACAAGATGCTGGGGTTAATTTTTCTTTTCCTCTCTTTGTTTAAATTATGCAGCATGCATGACGGTAAATCCATTTTAAAAATTATAGACGTCAAAAAGGAAAGTCGGATCCAAAAAATAAGGAAACATGCGACGTTTTTACAGGCAATTAAAACAACTATTACCTGTATCAATCTTATCAGGCTGATTTTTCTCTTCGCTTCAGGGTGAAGGTCACTGAGTATCAAACTCAAAGCAGATGCTTCGGGAACAGTTCTGAAAGCCCTGAGGAAGTTTGCAGCTTGACAAGGAACTCCTCGCGAAGTGTCCAACATGTGAAAAAGAAAGCCCAGTTCGCACGACAGACAAAATTCTGTTTGGCACGAATGGGAAAGGAAAGCTATCCTTACGGGCTCGCAATAATACAGGATCTGTAAAAAAATACAGTTTTTCATCAGTCCCTCACATTTTCTTATATTTAAATAGGCATGAACTTTTTAAATTAAATTCGAATTTTACTTACTTGCAGCATTGAGTTGCAATAGCTGTTAGGAAGTGTAGCTTCTAATCCACAAAAGTTAGTGCGATTGTACTGCTCAAAGTCAAACTCATCGTAACCAAGTCGCGAGTATTTTGCTTCTGTCTTACGATAGCGTTTAGGTATAGCCACAAAGGTCCCGTCATCTGGTTTAGATCTTGAGTCCCCACCGAAAAGTTTTGTGGCTACACCTTGCCTCTTTTCCAAATTGTATGGGATCTGTAAAAACGGTATTATTTATTTTTGCACGGCTGAACGAACCGTTAATTTTCGATTAAAAAGACGCGAATCGGAGAGAACGTCACTTCCACGTACTGATGATAGATTAATTAAGTATGAGTTTGGATTACATATAAAATAAATAATACCTAATCATAGTCCTTGGGAATTCTCTTTAAGCACCGAGAGCTGAATCAATTGAATTAGGCATATGACGATCTCATACAACCTTTATTTCATCCGTATACACTTTTTAAGATACATTTCGTAAGTGATATTTCTATACATAAATACACACATTTAGATCTAATTAATAAAAGAAAACTATCAAGCACGAATCTGGGAACCAGATAATAAATGATTTTGAATTCATTATGATGCAAGCCTCCTCACGCGCATATGAATACTTTTATATTAATTTCTCAGTGTTTGTGCTTCTTGTTATGCATATATTTTACTCAAGAAAAATTCTTTCAAAACATTTATTAATTTTTGTAAACTGGGTTTTAGAATTCATTGAACCCAATTTAGCTTCGAAATATTATTTATATTCAGACATTACTTCTAGTCACAGCGTATATACATTATTGAGGATACACGGTTTATTTTTTCAAAAATTCACGTGCGTCGTTTCAAGTCAGTGGAATGCAATAAACTATCTTAAGAAAATATAGTATCACGTTCTTATTTGTTCATGTATCACGATGTATCGCATCAGTCTTGCATATAATCATTTTTTCGTGTTTACTGCAGTAATGGCACTATTTTCGATACTAATTAAGTCACAATATTATACTCGCAAATCACGAAATCTACCACCGCAAACATTATGTTCACTTCAAAAGCAAGAAGAATTTCAACAGGCAGTGGTATCAACCAAAATCCAAGTGTTTAGATTCAAATGTATTTTAGCGAACACATTGCTTATTGAGAAGTATAAATTACTTCCTAGTTTAGAAATTAACATATAAACAAGAGCAACATGTCATCGACTTTGTTTCTTTTTAAGAAGGAATCCGCAGTATCGATAACATTATTTAATACTAATCAGTTTCTAATATGTGAACGTTTCTTTCCTGCACTTCTGATAGGCTTGTAACCTGAGTTCGGAAGATTTTTAACGAGTGGTGTTGAATTCACGAATACTTTAGAAGGGTCGGAGGAGAATATTGTAGTAGAGTGGGAGAATATTGTTTCCTCACTTGATTTCTGCGAAAAGCCTGCGGGTTCGGTGCGTAACCTATGGTACCTTGCATCTTAATCGTACGCATGATTTCTGGATCTACCTGTGGTGATTTTCTGGAACATAAAAAATATAAAAACATTACCAGGGTGTCTAGCGATTCAAAGGAACGAAATTCAAGGATTTTTCCAAGTTTTTGTTCAGAGAGCATAATATGGACTCAATACAATTTACTTTTATAGGGTTAAAGTCTTGTTTAAAGTGCACCATGTTCCGAACCATCAAGAACAACCGCTACTTAATACTTGATGAAAGTTGCCAATCGTTAACAAATTTCAGGAAATTTATGTGAACATTATATATATGTGACGCGCTCCGAGAAAAAGGCCCTTAGCAGCAAAAAATCGATTTTCTGATTATGAGCACTTATTATAGTTTGAAAGTTGCTCTTTCCATTGGTGAAATCAGAAAAATTCTCCGTGCAAGATTTCATACTCAAAAAGACTTTTGAATTGGGCGTTCGGAAAGGCTCGGTCCGGCTCTTCCTTTCTTCTTTTCCTTTTCCTGTAAAATCTACGAAAGGCTGCTAAGAGCCCTTCTCTCGGAGCGCGTCACATATTCATAAAACAAGATGTGTGTTTAGAATACAAAATCTGGAATTTTTGTTTAAAATAGCTAATAAAATTATTTTTAATAATCTACAAGTGTGAGCGTCCAATTTCATGATATCTTTTGCATTTTTATTGTTTGCATTTTCATTGTTCGCATCTAATGTATTCCGTTCGCACCATAAACTTGGATCACAAAAATGCTTTTTTTTCATTTCTGTTATTAAAAGTGGTACGGTTAATCATTTAAAGTTTAGAAATACATGAATGCAAAATAAAATAATATATAATTGATAATATATGCAATGATTTGCAATCGATTTGATTACTCAGATAATTTAAGAATAATGTTCTGGACATAAGACTTTTTCAAATAGAAAAGTCTCAAACTATTCCACATTTATAAAGTGCTCGAGAAGAATCAATTTTCAGATGGATCGTTCAAATTTTGAGAATATGACCATAAAATGGAAATTGAAGAGGTTGGACTAAAAAACTGTCAAAATCTAAAAATGTTGAATTACACATAGAATTATAAAGTTTTGAATAATTTTGAATCAAGGACTTTCAATATTCAATAATTTCAGATGAGAATTGAAAAATGCCAATTTCGAATGGGAAGAATTAGAATAGGAATAACTCAATTAAAAAACCTTCAATTTTTAACGATTTTAAGTTAAAATTGAGATAATAGGACAATTACGAATAGAAAGGATTTTTAATGTTTTGATTCCTGACCAAAAGCGTTAGAAATAAAATAATTGAACATTGAAAGTGTTTGGAATGGGACATTCCCAAATGAAAAGCCCTTCGAATTAGAATGATTCAAGATCTATCGAATGATTGAAATCATAGAATTTTCAGTTAAAACTTTAAGAATAGGACAATATGCATTCAAAGTCTTTCAAAGACAAAAATTCCTGGATTGAAGTTTGAAAAATGGGAAAATCTTTTTTTCAAAAACTTTCAAGATTGAATAGTTATATACTCAAAGTTTGAAAATGTATGTTTCAAACTCTAAACTGAATGATAAGAAATTGAAAGCTTTGAAAACTAAATAATTTCCTATAAAAATATAAAAGTTGAATATATTTAGATTCAAATTTTCAAAATAATACAATTTCAAATAGGAAGTAATTTTAATTTGATTATTTTAAAATAAAAACTTGAACAATTCAAAATTTTGGAATGAAAATCTTAAAAAATTAGAATAACTGAATCTTGACAAATTATCCGGAATTGAAAAATTTTCAATTCGAAGCTTGAAATGCAAAAATTTCATATTGAAAGTAATTGATATTTTAACATTTTCTAGATAATCATTCAAACTCTTATGATTTGGAATTGAATTCGGATAAAAAAAATTGAAAATTAAACATTTTTATATTGACTTCAACGTTAAAAAATTTTGAATTATGTATTCCAAATTCAAAACATAAGAAATTCTGAAATTTCATATTCAATGTTTGAAAATTGTATATTCTATTTCTTCTAATGAATGCTTACGAATTTAGAAATGTATTCATTTTATTAGTTTAAATTTGGAAACTAATTTGAAGGAAAAACAAGTTTAATTGTTAATGTATGGAATTCTTTTGAATCTGTTTCAAATCTTCCAATTGTGAACGAAGTGAAATTATTGAGTGAAAACTAATATTTGAAGATTAACTTAGGTTCTCTAATTTTCTTCTTCAGTTGACTAGTTCTACATATTTATATGACTCAAAATAGTTGAAATAAAAAACAAGCCCCTGACATTTTCGACTCCTGATATATCAAGAATACTCAAATTCAGACATATTACAATAAAAATTACAGTTTGTTTATTTCAAGCATAAGTCGAGTCTTTAACGTTATTAGTTTTTCACAGAAAAAAAGACAGAATGTTCCTAAATATTGTGAGGGTTGCATGATTTTGACTGTGTCGGTTAGAGATAATTATATTTATAGTTTAAAAAATAATTGAACTAAAGTTTTTGTGAGGTATATTTATGAAAAAGCCAAAAGATGTGCAATTTCCTTGATAGCAGATTATGTTTCAATTTGAGCGCTCAAACTAGTAGAGTATCAAATTCAAATTTATGAATGTTCAATAAGATAGTTACTAAACTGTTTTGAGAGGCTCTTCTATTTCGAAGCCCCTTTCAATTAAATATGTGAAACGATGAAAAATTTCTGCTCTTTAAATAAAACAAAAATAATTTTTTGGTTGAGGTGATGAGTGTACAATTTGAAACTGTGATTGTAGTAACCTTGCTCCATATTTCTATCTTATAAATTGTTAGTGCAATGTTCCCCGCGCGCTATAGCAACATTGAAGATTTGGACGACTCTTCATCTTTCATAAAATAAATATTAAGGAATTAAAACAAATGATGAAAATGTAAGGTTTTCATATGAAAAGTCAAGAATATTTCAAGGTTCAAAAGAAGTTCGGGAGAATTACAAATTCGAAAGCTTTTCGAGGTCGCTGAAAACCCTCTTTTCTTCTTCTTTTTTAGCTCAAGAAAATAATAAAGCATTTATTAGGATAGCTATTCACATCAAAATTCTTAAAATTGAGCAGATTGTAGATTTGAATTGGAAAGAATCGCAAAGATGTCAAAAATGATGAAGCGAATCAGTTTAAGACCTGCTTATGGCCATCTCCACAATTGAATGATTTATTTTTAAACTGCACTAAAAATTTTGCGTATTGCTGACTATTTTGTTTATGTAGAAGTTACCTGTAGACCTTCTGGATAAATTCTGCAGGCCAGTCGCTGAAAAGTGGTTGACCAGTGTACATCATCGGTATTGTGCTCAGAGGAGTTGTAGAGTCATAAAACGAGATCGGCTCAAGTGTTTCTACTGGGTCTGCAAATTCCGTAGGCCTGGACAAAAAAAAACGTTCGTGATTATAAATATTCATCAATAATTGATATAAAAATATTAATTATCATTCTGCTCACCTGGAGTAGGTGTTAAATTGAGGTGCTGCGGCATTCGTGGACATAAGATGTATATATCCTGCTGAATCTCCGAAAGAAAGGCATTGTGATGTAAGAGAAACATCAAAAGATAGTATCATAGCACCTCCAGTAGCAACCTGAAAAACAAAATATAGAGTAGATACTTTTCCGGAACCCAAAAAAACATATGCTCAATATTCTGTCGAAAATAGATTCTGAATTTCACCTGGTATAAGCAAGTCATTGAGGGTTGGACATTGGCATAAATAGTATCAAGAAGCTGCATTTGACCCAGTGGAGAAACGACAGCAACGCGACTGGAGTAACTCGGTAGGAACTTCAGTAAGAGTGGACAGATCATAGTTGTGACTGGACTCAGCGCTCTCATTTGCCTCAAGTCATATGCCATCAAGAATCGGTCTACTGACATTCCCTGACGACTAAATTCATATTTCTGATTAATGGAGGGTTCGCTGAAAAGCTGAGTTAATTTAACCTGGGCACGGAGTCTTGAGAGTAATTCATTATTTCTTGTGCATGCTCTTGATTTATCTACAATAACAAATTTAACATTTGAAATCACGAAGAAAGAAAATCACGCCTTTTCTCACCTGTTACTAAAGCCACAAGTGACCAGGTAATTCCCTTGGACATCAAAATCACTCAACGAACCACTGTGAGTGTCCAATGTGTGTTCTACGGAGAGTGTGTTTGGGTCTCTGAGATCGATCCTGCCTGCAGGATTACCGGCACATATAAGTCTGCTATGTTGCCTTAATATTGCACAACCACTCTCACCAACATGAACCTACAATAATACAAGTTATACATGTGCGCTAAGAGGGAAATCGGACATCTACAGTGAAACCGAATGGTAGTTGGGAAGTAAGGAATTGATGTTCTAAAATTATTCCGGAGTTTTAGTTAAGAGAATACTAACTAATCCAGTCTGAGTGTATCTGGTGAGATTAAAATCAATCAGTTTTTCTTGATGACCACCCATTAATAATCTCGTTGGAGAAATTTGAAGCATGCATTGCATATCCGCCATATTTTTTGACCTGCAACATTACAAGTTAAAGAAAAATATCACACAATATTTTTTTGAGCAGGATCACCACTGAAATTTCGACAGATAAATATTGCTTTAATTTTTTTCTGATTCTAATTTTCTTCTTTGGAAATTCCCAGTTTTTTTAAAACAGTGGACAAACAGCATGAGTTATATTGTGTAATTCAAAGCATAAAAAGATGACTTGAAGTTTTATCGGTAGCTGAAGAGCCTCAAGTAATTTGGGTCATACATACGTATAAGTAAATATTGGGATACCACGTCGTAACTGATATCGCAATTGGCTTTGTGTCAGCATTAAAATACCCGCATCCTCAGAATGAATATGACGGACCTCTTGATTTTCATGAACTTGAAAAGAGGTATATTTTTGCAAACTGGACCCATAATAGGACGTTACGTGACCCTGAAATCAATTCCGACCTATTAAGAAAATTATACTTGAGAAAATGAAAAAAAAATGCAGATCTAAATACCCCTTGGTTTCCCATCCATAAAAGTTCTTCCATTGAATCGAAAGAAACTGTAGACACTCCAAACCTGTCTCCTCCATCCGCAAGCAATGCTCGTCTTTCATGATATTCAGCTCCTGCGAATTCCTGACCCAATTCCTCCAATCCATCTCCAGGCAACACGTAATTCGGTTCTTCCCCTGTTTCAAAAATTACAGAACTTAGGTCACTTAGGAGAATAATATAAGATTTTTAGGAATTATTTTAGACTGTAAATTATTGATTGCAAATATAGGAATATTCTTAGAAGATGTAAATTTTTAAAGCTGGATTAAATTAAATATGGAAAATAGAGATCAAGATTTATTATTTTTGAACTAACGAATTTAATTGCTTCTACATAATATTTGAGTTTTGATTGCATACATTAAAAAAAAATTTTAAGTAAACGAATCTGACTCGTTATTAAAAAAAATTAGATTTCAAGCAAATACTCAAGTCAGTAAAATAAAAAAAAATAGTCTAAAAAAGATTAGATATAACTTAAGTTAAGAAAGTGCTGAAATTTAGTTGAATAATTTGCTAGGCATGACGAATATTTGAACAGCTACTAAAACATATTGAGTTAAGTCAATAAGGCAAGGACATCTCATATTGTTTTCCATTATTGGCCAATGAAAGTTAAATACTTTAGAAGCGAAAATACGTTATAGATTCAAATGCGGTTACTTCATGCAGAATTAGAAAAACATTCTACATTAATGATACAATAACCTAGTATCAACAAAAAGATGACATATACCAAGGTCATAAAATTATGTCAAATTAAAACAAAGGCAAGCACACGTGTTGACATGCGTCAAAAAATTTGAACTGCGTCTAAAGGTGAAAATGCGACTTTGAAAATCTTGAAATCATCCGACATCCGCGAATAGTCAATATGAAGAAATGATTCTATTTGAAAAGCATTGATGACAGGATGAAGAAAGGGTAAAATCTCTTCAAGTTGGATCAAAATGATTGACGTGGAACTTGTTATTAAGGTATTTTGATAACAAAAGTAGGGCTTCCTTGAGTGACAGAAGAGTTCTGTCAAAACACTGACCGGAATACTCACACAACAAATCATGATCAGCAGCAACAGCTCCCGTAGCGTCTACGGACGGATCGTATTGTCCTAAGATTGAAAAGTCCATTTTATCCAAGTTCTAGCCGTATTTGGAGCATTAATCTGCCGTTAGAAATAATAAAATCGTGATTTTCGATGAACCATTGAATACACCATCAGTCGCCTAGGCAACTGTGCAACAAGAGGATGCCACTTCCGTCGCAAAAATGGTTTTAATTTCTGAACAGGTGCACACCAAGACACGACCCAATTACGGCATTACCCGTACTTCAACCGCGATTTCCAAATTCAGCCGAAATTGTCTTTGAGAGGCACATTTAATTCATGATTTCACGTTTCAATGCGCGTTCTGCGACCAAGGACGAACAACGGCCCTGACACTCTGACAGCAGCGCCTCTCGCGCTCATTCTGTGTCTCTGCTCGAGACATCATGTTCGCGCGGTAAATTTAAATTATTGGGGAAGAATAGACAGTGAGGATCGGGGGAAAAATATGTAACGTTGTTTTGGTCATTTTGGAATCACCACAAAGTGTTACGAACCTATTTTTATAAATTTGATTTTGATTTATTCATCTATAAATGAATTAATTTGATAAGAGAAAACTCTTTAGAAGTTGTAATATTTTTTATTTCAGAGTGAAAATTTTTTAAATTTGGGATTTCGAGTCATGAATCTATAAATTCTTGTTCAATTATGCCTGTATTCAGTTGTATAATTTTTTGCACTGCGAGAAAATTTTTTATTTGAACATTTACACGAGGAAAATAGTTTCATTTACAAATCAATAAAAATAAAAGTGTTCAGTGTGGAACTTTTAATGTTTGAATTGGAAATTATCGTTAAATAATTATCGTTGTCATCGATGAATGACGACCTGAATCAAGAGATTGTTTTACATTTATGATTGAGATTTTTTCATTTTTTGAATCAGAGTTGTTATTGTTGAAGTTTTATTCCTAAATTATCCAAGAATCGAATAATATTTATTTTTAATTTTTTCCTCTTCAAAATTAAATTTAAAAAAGTTTGGAATTTTCTTGAGAATGCGAATATTTTAGCAGGCAATGTAACATTAAAAAATTGGAATGTTTTCCTAGATATTTGAATTACACCTTTCAGAAAACGGTTATT
>WSXT02134475.1:0-24697 GCA_011762715.2 Neuroterus valhalla
ATGTTTAATGTATAATACTGTTAATTGTTAATATATTCGGTTTCGAGTGCAATAGCATATGTGAGTTTCTTTTTTTTCCAATCGGACTGTAGCACATTTTGCTAACCAGTTAGTAATTCGGTGCGCAAGGTTCCTGCGCATCATTTTACTATAGTTTGTAAATACTGTTATCTTAACAAAAACTTCAAAAACTTCTAGTCAGGCCCATGCCAGACCATCGGGTTAGCGCCAAGACTGGAAACCAGGAGTTCTGGTCTGGGCCAAGCCAGAGCCAGGACATTTTTTCACACGGGCTTCCATCAGAATTATACATTTCTGCTCAAATCTCTCATCTCGTTATGTGGTTCTAGGCTTCCGATTTCCAAAGACACTAGATAATTTTTTTCTCAGGCTTCTAGAATCAGTTTTTTTTCTCGCTTATGAGCTTCATCTATGATCATGATCAAATTTTGGATCCTCTATTGGAAATTAAACTGTATTCACTGCGTCCATCTAGATCAATTTCTGCGAATTTTCTCTGTAGCTGCTGCTTCCTTTGCTATAACGCTTTCTCGATCTATCAGTATTTCTGAACCTGACTGTTTATTTTCATATTTGAGTTATGTCCATTAGAAATGAAATTTCTTTCTTTCAATTTTATTTACTCTAGTTTAAGAAGTGTCATATTTCGGATCACTGATGTCCATCTCCAAAGCTGAAATGTTCTCCTAGTAGGTTCGAACTTGTTCCTGTTCAATTACAAGATTTATTTCATTTTCTGATGTTTTTCTTAGGAAATCCAATTCAATTTTTTTTAATAGGTTCCCGTAAGAAATTCGAATACATTCACAGGGAATAATCCGAATATAAGATCTTGACCTATTGTACAAAATTCGAAACATCAAAATCAGAGCAGAGTCTATACAACCTTAATTATTAGAAAATCATACAAAATGTGGAAGGACAATCTCACTATATGTTTAACTCACCTAGAGAGTTCGTTCAATAATGTACTCGAAGTCGAAGGATGATGATTCAAAACGATTCATTTTGGAGATAAACCAGTATGTTCGAGACTTTATTTCAGGTGGAAATTGTATAGAACAAATAGGTTCGTTCCAGAAGATGTAGAATCTGGGATCGATTACACAGTTCTGAAAATAATGAGGTTGTAGTTGTTGCTGGAAAACGAGAGGTGTTTTTCCCGGTGATCGTTCAATAGCCTATTTTGGAGGGGAAGAGAACTACTAAATGATGACGTTCCGAAACAAGACCAAAAAAATTCTTGCGCGCCCAGTACATAACCTCACAAGTAGCGAAAAATCTCATTTTCCGAGTACATAACCTCAAATGTTACAAAATCCTGACGTGATGGACATATTCTGAGCTCGGATTCTTCGGAAAAGACCCCTAACTTTTCTACATCAAAACCTCGCAGACCTGTGTCATATAACCAAATGGCCGTTAATAATAATTCAAGTTGTTGGATGAACGTCTGGTCCTCAGCCGTTCTTCAAGGTGCGTAACAATCAGATGCGGATATCTTTGTTTCCTGTGTCCTCGGTCCAGGAATTTAACAGAATATATAATGGACCAACACACAACCAAATGAAAATGGGCAAAACAGTGGGAGTAGGATGAAGGACGTGTCATTTTATAATTATGAAGGTATAAGTGCGTATTACGAAACAGGTTTTAACTCAGTAAAAAGAAAGTGGGAATGAAACACTCGTTTCAGAGTATCATTAACCTGCAAAGAAATTTACCCAGTGTAGTGTACACGTTACCAAGTTAGGCAGGGTGTAATTCGCCGACCACTCAGAGTGCGGAGTTTGATTGTGGCAACTTTGGCGATCATACGCCATAGTCTTTAGAAATTGCAGGGTGCGATATTTGTACCTTGTAATATTGGGCCACGACGCTATACATGCAGGTCACGAATCCAAACTTGGGCAATTAGGTATTGCGCTTGCCCGGCGCAGCGGTCCTCATTGGCCGCCGTTTGGCGCGTGATTCAAAACGGGCAAAATTAACTATTATTGAAGATAGAATAGATATTTATTGTAATTCGCACATTAATCTCAGAAATATTTGTAATTAAAGTTAGAGATAAAATAATGATATGTATATTTTGTAAATGATAGAAAGATTCACATTTACATTCCGCAAAAATGATCTATTACTTACAAAATATACGCATTATTATTTTTGTATTTCTACCTTAATTACAAATCATGTCGTAAAGAAAACACCTTTCAAATTCTACCTGCAACAAACTTTACTCTCAAGTTTTTACTGTGAGAGCTCTTGTGATTTCCATCTGATTTTGAATGATTCAATAACATATTTGCGGAATTTCGATATAAATGAATAGGCCGATCCTTTTTGAATGAGAAATAATTATTAGAAGTTTGAATAAGTGTTGAGGTGCATATGTCTCCTAATGGATTCCCCTGGTTTCGGAATGATTAGGTATGCAACAAAATTTGTCGTTCTTCAAATAAAAATAACGTATTCGATGTTATTTTTGATATTATAGTAGAGTAGCTACTACCTTTAATTTTTATTACAGTTGCACATACATAGATGCATGAATTGAAAAATGTCTTCATTAAAACTGATAGATCAAACCCATAAAGTGTTGTTTTCATAAAAATGTTGGTAAGATACGACCAAAAAGTAGGTTCTCCACTTGCATAGTAAGGAAATGCATAAGTATGTTCTCGAATTTTTGGGTAATCACTGGACCGATTTTTAAGAAAGTTTTTGTGAATGAATGGTCCTGATTCAATTTAGGTTTTGGATCAACTTCTAGACCATTATTTTCGAAAACAAAAATGTATTGCAGTATTTTTTCCTCAAAAGGAAGAAGTTTAGGGGGTTGCTTCCAGAAGATGAAAAAATTATAATCTTCACTGGTATTTATATCCCAATTGAGGTCGTTTGAATACCCGCCTCATGAACATGATATATTACATTTCAAATTAGCCGATTCTTATCGCTTCTGGAATAATGCTTCATGGATCACAGAAAAGGGTGAAAAAGGATTCATCTTCATTTGTCATGGAAGGTACGCACGATTCAAATAGGCGAAGCATTCTTGGCAATAAACGAAACAGGTTCCTTGCACATTTGCCTCTCTACATTATGCAAATTTTTTCATGATGAATCTGGTTTCAACTCTTGAGTGATTATCAGAAAATTTGAATTTTTTACTCAGAGAATGATGATACGGGTGATTGCCAGAATATCTTAATAAAGAACGTATATCAAAGCACAATTCAGTAAAGGTTCAAAATTTCATACCACTTCATTTAAAAGTTATGAATAAAGATGCACGCAGAATTTCTTGACACGTAAGCGATTCGAAATATCTGGATTTATTTACATTTCTTTGGATTTATATGAGTTATTTGGATTTATTTGTATTAATTGGTATTTACTTGGATTATTCTGATTTATTTGGAATCATTTGTATTCACTTATGCTTTTGAGCTGCATTTGAATTCATGCACATTCATGCGGATTTATTCGGAATAATCGTAATTTATTGGGATTCATTCATAATTATTTCGATTTATCATATTTGTTTGGATTTATTCGGATTCATTTGTATTCACTTGAATCATCTGGATTTATTCAGAATTACTTGTATTTACTTGGTTGTTTCGGCTTTCTTTGTATTTGTGCATATTTATATGGATTTATTTGGATTATTCGACATGCATACGGATTCATTCATATCCATTCGGATTTATTAATTTTATTTAGATTTGTTCCTATGTACTTGAATTATTCGGAATACTTGTAATTTTTTCGGAATCATCATACTCATATCTGACTGAAATGAAAAATTGAATTTCTTCAGATAAGACGTTCCAAATTTCAACGTGATCTTGAATGTGCAATACCTAAAATTCCAGCACAATGTTATTCACTTTGTCGATAATATTTAGATTTTCATACTTGTTTTGATCCATTCGGATTTACTGCATTGTTATTCATATTTATTATGAGTCACTCAAATTTATTTAGATTGATTCTATTTCATATCATCTATTTTCATTTATTTGAATTTGTTTATATCTACTTAGAGTATATCGATTCATCCGGTTTTATTTGGATCCATTGGAGTTTTTTGGATGAATTTAGATTGATCTAGATTCATGAGATATATTCCAATTTGTTCCAAATTTTTGTATTTCCTTGGATTACTTTGATTCATTTGAATTTTTTGGATCTATTCAAACTCACTTGGACTAATGTGAATTGATTATTATTCATTTGGATTTTCCCGAATTTCTCGGAATTTATTCTATTTGACTCAATGATTTTTATTGTTTCTATATTCATTTGGATTTATTTGAATTCATTCGCATCCAGTTGAAGGTATTTGGACTTGTGTGGATTAATTCAAATTTCAGATTTTCTTGAATTCATCAGGACTTGTTCTAATGTATTCGATTATCTGGAGACAATTGGATTTATTCAGATTTATTCGGATTCATTGCAATGACTTGGATCAATTAGGTTTGATTTGTATTCATAAGATTGATCTCTATTCATTCCGATTTTTTGTATTTACTTGGATTATTTTGATCCATTTGGATTCTTACAGATTTCTTTTGATCTATTTAAATTAATTTTGATCTATTGGAACTCTTTGGACCTATGTGGATTAATTTAAATTTATTTCAGTTTTCCCGAATTTTTGGGAATTCGTTCTAATTTATTCAATTATTTGGATTCATTGAGATTCATTTAAATTTATCTGAATTTACTTGCATCCCCTCTGAATTACTCAGACTAATATGGAATAATTCAGATTTATTTTTATTTTCTTGAATTTATCAGGATTTGTTCCAATGTATTCGATTATCTATAGACATTTGGATTTATTTGGATTCATTCAGATTTGTGGAGTTATTTGATTTTATTTAGATCTACTCAAAGTCATTTGGAATTATGTGAATCAATTTAGATTTATTTGAATTTCCTTGAATTTCGTAAATTCATTATATTCTTTTTTTCAATTATTCGAATTTATTTAGATTCATTCCAATTCATTTGAATTTGAATGCATCCCTCCGAAATTATTCGAACTAATGTGGATTATTTCAGATTTATTTAGATTTTATTTACATCATCAGGAATTTTTCCGAAGTATTGTATTATCTAGAGACATGTGGATTAATATGGATTTATTTGGATTCACCTGCGTTGTAAATTCATTTGAAATAATTTGGATCCACTCAAACTCATTTGGACTAATGTGGATTGATTTATATTCATTTGGATTTTCCCGAATTTAGTGGAATTTGTCCTCATTCATTCGATTATTTAAATTTATTGAGATTTATTCGGATTTATTCGAATTTATTCGCATCAAGTCGTGAGTATTTGTACTTGTGTTGATTCATTCAGATTCCAATGTATTTGAATATCTAGAGATATTTGGATTTATTTGGATCCATTCCAAATTATCCATATTTATTTCGATTTATGGATCTCGTTTGAATAGTTCTAATCCATTCGAATTCGTTTGTTGTTGCTCTGATTTTTTTGGAGTAATTGTCTTTCTTCGGATTCACTGTATTCATATCTGACTGAAACAGAGAATTGAATTTCGTCAGACAAGACGTCTCGAATTTCAACCTAATCTTGAATACTCCATTTCTCGAAAAGTTCAGCACAATGTTATTTATTTTTTCAATGATATTTAGATCTTCAGATTCATTTTCGTTCATTTTAGACTCACTGGATCATCTGGATTATTTGGATTCATTTCAAATTATTCAAATTCATTAGGATAAGTTTGTTTCATACGATCTGTTTCGATTCATTTAAATTTTATTCATATCCACTTAGATTATTTGGATTCATTCAGATTTATTTAGGTGTATTCGGATTTATTTGGAGCCACCGGAGCTATTTGCATTTATTTGGATTGCTTTTGATTCATAAGATTCATTCTTCTTATTTACTTAAATTCATTGGATTTATTTGAATTTACCTGGATTCATAGAATTTATTCAAATTCATTCGGATTCATAGGATTTACTTGAAAAATTTGGGTTATATTTGGATTCATCGAATATTATATGCGTTTATTTGGATTTTTAAGATCTACTCAAACTTATTCAGACCAATGCGGATTTATTTAGAATCATTTGAATTTATTTGGATCCACTCGAATGTCTTTGGATTCATGCAGATAAATTAAAATTTATTCAGATTTTCTTGAATTCATCAGGACTTGTTAAAATGTATTCGATCATCTATAGAAACATTTGGATTTATTCCGGATATACAATATTTATTTTGATTTTTTTAATTTCTTTGAATTAGTTCTGATTCATTTGAATTTATTTGTATTCGCTTGCATTTTTTTTTTGAAGTTATTTGTATTTCTCCAAATTTATTGTATTGATATCTGACTGAAAAGAATAGTTGAATTCCTTCAGACAAGACGTCTCGAATTCCAACCTAATCTTGAATGTTCCATTTCTCGAAAAGTTCAGTACAATATATATTTTTTTCAATAATATTTAGATCTTCAGATTTATATTCATCCATTTCAGATTTATCTTGGTCAGTTCGGATTTATTTGGATTCACCGGAGTTATTTGCATTTATTTGGTTTGCTTTGGATGCATAAGATTCATTTTGATTGTCTTTATTTACTTGAATTCATTGGATTAATTTGTATTCATCTAGTTTCATAGGATTTATTCAAATTCATCCGGATTCATTAGGTTTTTCCTAAATTGTTCGGGATTAGTTCTGAATTCATTCAATTATTTTAATTCATGAAGATTAATTTGGATTTTTTTTTAATTCATCCGAATATACTCAGAATTATTCAGGTTAATGTGGAATAATTCAGATTTTCTTCTCTTGAATTCATCAGGACTTATTCCAATGTATTCATCTAAGTAATGCATCTAAGTAAAATTAAAATTTTGAATACGTCAGATTAGAAGCATCGAACTTCAACTTCATCCTTGACAGGTCATTTCTGAAAACCTTTAGCCCAATCATATTCCTTTTTCTAAGAATGTTGGGATTTTGAGATATTTTTATCCATCTATTTTGATTTACTGAATGAACTGGATTTATTGGGATGGATTCCAAATCCATTGAAATTCATTTGATTTCGTGGGATTTATTCAAATTCTTTCAATTTTTCCATATTTACTCAGATTTATTCAACTTTTTCACTTTTTTTTTGGATCCATCGGATTGACTTGGATTCATTTGTATTCAGACGATTCATTTCGATTTTTTATATCTATTTCGATTATTTGGGTTTATATGGATTCATTTTGCATCCACAGGATTATTTTCAATTTATTTGTATTCATAAGATTCATTCGAGTTCATTTGAATTTATTGTGATCTGAAATCTTTAGAACTTACCTAAATTATTGAGATCTACCTGGATTTATCCGGATTGATGTGGATTTGAGTGAATATACTTGAATCTTCTCGAAATAATTGGAATAATATAGATTTGTCCAGATTTATCCAGATTTCTTTCGATTTTGTCGTTATTTGTCCCGATTTATTTGATTATTTAGATTTATCAAATTTATTTGGATTGGTTCGGATTCATTCGAATTCAGTTGAATTGATTTGATTATATATGTTATATATTCATATATTATTTTATATATTTTCAAATTTTTATGGATTCATAGAATTATTTCTGAATTATTTGGATTTATTGGGACCTGAAGGATTGATCTGAAATTTTTCGTACAAACTTGGATTATTGAGTTTATTCGGATTTATGTGGATTAATCTGAATTCATTTGAATCTACTCGAATTTATTGGAATTATGTACATATATTAATTTGAATTGATGCAGATTTGTTCGAATTTGTCGTAATTTGTTCCTGATTTGTTTGATCATTTGGAGTTATCTTTGAACTTGTTAGAATTCATTCAAATTAATTTGAATTGATTTGATTTATAAGGAGCTATTCCGATTTTTCAAACTTTTTTATATTTAACTAGATATATTCAACATTTTTGCATTTTGATGAATAATAAAGTCGAGGAATGAAGCCTCATAAGAAAATTTACTCATACCATTGAAATTTGAAATAAAAAAATTGTATTTTCCTTTGATTTTTGAGGTGATTATAACGCGGTCAATTGGAGGGGGTAGGACAGGTAGCTAGTAATCGATGCTCGTTGAAATATATGTGTTTATAGCCGAGCAAATCGGAATAAGGGATGGGAGGACCATCACATCGATTTCACGGGTTCTCTATCGTTTTTGTCTCGGGGCGTGCGACGACACATTCAAATAAGTAACCCCCCACCCCTCTCCTCAGTCACCACCGCTGCCACCCTTTGGCTCCTACTTCACCTCCCAAGTCCTTCTTCGCCTCACCCCGCCTGGGGATGGGTCGCGACGAGATTAAAAGAAGAATCAATAGCACCACCCTTCTTCACCCCCTTGTCTTCTTACCTCCTCCCCAACCCCCTTCCCTACTAACGTTCTCCAGCGCTCATCCACCTCAAAGGAAGGCCCTCGCCATATATTGAAATGCGCTAAGAGGACTCTCTCAACCTCCCGTCGATCCAGTGCCACTGCCACCACCTACCACCTACCACCTACCTCAAGGTTAGTAGGAGAGGGTAGATGGTCGACCCCATACCGACACCCCAGTCTACCACTCACTACTTTGCCAGTTCCTCTTGGACAAACACTATGTGAAGAGCTGCCTGGTGGCATGGCGGTGCCTTTCCCTTCCCTCCTTTACTTCCTTCTCTCTTATGTTGATTTAGAACCTATCTATTCACAATTAAATTTCTTATAATACAGAAAATTCGTCTAAACAAAAACACTTTCCTACAAATTACAAATCCATTCACCTTCATTCTTCTACGTTCCTTCCGCTTCATTTTCTTTTCTCTTTCACTCACGTTTCCCGTTCTCCCTCTAACACACTCCCTCATTCTTATTTGTTGTTCTCTTCTCTCTTCTCCAACCAATTTCATCCATTCTTCTCTTATCACCTTTTTCCCCAGAACTGTCAGCATTCTCTTGCTACCCTTTTCTCTCTTCCTCCCCTCTCATGCAACCATCTTATACATATTCCTGTGCTCTACCTATTTATATACTAAGCATTTCTTTATCATCCTTCTAATTGCTTCTTTCACTCCATTCCTTGGCTATCCCCTCTCATTAATATTACCTGCGCTCTCCTAGGTGCACATCATATTTTTTACAAAAGAGGGATACGTCCCTATGTTGTAAAATTGTTTCCTCTCCTTATCGCATAACTCAACCAGCCTCCTTCCTCTTCCTTACACCCTTATGTGATACTTTCCTGCTAAATCCTCTTCATTTCCGTACCTTAGATATTTCACGAATTTCTGCACCTTCCCTTATGTCCTTGTTTGCTTTTATTCCCTCCAAACCTCTTCTCTTATTATATAACCTGAAGTTCTCTATACTCCGAATATCTACCTTTCTTCTCTTACCTCTCTAGCTGCTTTCTCTCCTCTTATTTCTCTATCTCTGCCCCATATCCTTATACTAGCTTTCACAGCGTAATTCCATATCTGAAATTATTTTATCGGAGAGGACTAGTCGACGAAAAACTTGTTCTACGCCTTAAGTGAAGTTAAACACTATTCCATATTCGTTTTAACACCTTCAACTCACTTTGTGTCTCTCCAAACATTGCTGCCACTCTTCCTCTTCAAGCGTCTATGATCAATTTTCTCTCCATATCTTTATTCACCTCTTCCTTCTCAGAGAATCAAAAGTCGCCTTATAATCTATAAAAAAAGTCCTTTGTCCTTTCATCTTCTTCGACTATTTCCTCCTACACTCCTCCCAACTATTCTCCAAAATATTTTACCTGTTCGGGAGGTTTAATTACTCCATTGACTCTCTTCCTTTTCCCCTTCTGTCCATTAACTACTCTCTATACTTTTTCTATGTGCTTGACTCTTCTGCCTCCTTTTTTCCTTGTTTTACGGCATGAATCATTATCCACTTCCTTCTTTTTTCTCTATTCTAGTGCACTACTCATCTCGTTTTCCATTCCCTTAGTTCTTTTCTCTAATTTTTTCCTTGAATCCCTCCTACTTGTCTTATCAGCTTACGCGTCTTATCAACATTCCCTCCTTCATTTTCACCATCTTTTCCCCTAAATTCTTCGAGAGGTAAAGAAAGTCTTTTTACTTCCTCATTTCTAACCTACTCATGTTTTCTTTTAACTTATCGTCAACAATAATATTTATTCTTGCCTTCCTTTCCACCGTTTATCAACCTCCTTAAATTCTATAGTTGATTCTTCATATTCTGATTTGAATATACCCTTACTATCTTCCACCTTGCTTCTGCCATCCTAAACTCTCCTACCGCTTATTCTTCAATTCGTTCTTTCAACTCATCCCCATATCTTGTCTTTCCTATTAAATATTTTCATTCCCATCACCATTCATGCCATCATCATTTTCGACAAAATACCTCCCATTTATATCTACATTCATTTTTATCATTATTTTTTTCCTTGAATCTCTTATTTTTCACATTGAAATTCTTTCTCACCTATTTGCCTGTCCTTTCACATTTGCCTTAGTCCATGCATACATCTTTTGCTGCCTTTACATCCTACATTATGGCTGCAAGTTTTGTATTCCAATAGATTTTTATTTATTTTCCCTCAAGAGTCTCCTTCACACATTCCAACCATGCCTTTTTCGATCTACCTCTCCAAACGCTATCATTCATATAAATGAAATACATTTGTCCCGTTGATCTCTCTTCAATCATTTTATCAACATGAAGAAACGATCTTGGAAAATTGCTTTTATACTCGTCAAATAATGTTTCTTCTACATCACATCCTTTGGAAATCCACTCATCACTTACTCTTTCCCTTAGCGTCTTAACTAACATATTCCACAGGAATCGCATGTCAATCGCATTTGGTTTATTCCCATCCTTTCTTTGAAACGTCCAGGTCTCGCTTCTATACAGCACAAAGGGTGCGCACAGACTTATGCAGCAGCGCACAATATGAGAGCCGTTGAACGCAAGAAGCGTTCTAATTGCAGTATGTAATCCGAAAAGGGAAGCATATTCAGAAGCCGAATTTCGCGCGAAAATAAACGCGTACATAATCTCAAATTTCATCTCCATGAAAACAAAATATGCGAGGAGTGAAAAAATAACTGGGAGAAGTTGAAAGATTATGAAAACATGGAACCGATTACTGATGTGAAGGATGTTTCAAGAAAATTGGAACCTAGAATTCCATGCTGTGCTGTGAAACATTTTATTTTGATTTCATAAATATTCATTAAGTACTAGCTGCGCCCTGTGGTGGTGGCTTTGCCGCTGCGGGGTAAGTCAAAAATTGGTCGTACTAACTCAGAAACCTTCGTGGGCTCATGCACAACAACTTTGCTAAAGATCATCAGATGATCAAATGCATAGTTTACGATTCTATGAAGGGCATACAGCCAAACATTCATTTTTACATACATAGAAGATAGATAACCTTCATTCTAAACGCCTCCTTTATCCCTACACCACTCCATGCGAAACTTCTATTGTTTGAAACACTGCTGGAAGTCTTCTTCTGTCAGCCCCTTCACGACGTGTGCTGCTTCCTTTTTCACAGTCTCGACGGAATCAAATCTTCAATGCAGATTTCACCTAAGGAAACAGATAGAAGTCGCGGGGCGAATGATCCAACGAATAAGGCAGATGTTCTAACACTGGGTTGCTGAAGGGCAGAACGGATCGAGGCAGCCCAGTTGGCACATTTTGGTTTGCAGAGCACTCTTTCAAAGAGGTGTCGTCAGGCGCGTGGCGTCGTTAGAAAGCTTAATAACTCTGCTAAAAAAAAAGGTTTCGTTCAGACTTCAACGTAGCTCTCATATGAGGGCTTCTACAACTACTTTACAGAGACGCTTTGTTTTTGCTTATCTGCAAAAATGCGGGACGAGGCAGCCTATTGTTTTAGAGGTCGTAAGGAGGCCACGAGAACTTCAAATACACAAAGTCTATCAAAAGAAAAACGTTTTTATTGTATCCGAGTTGGTTTATTATCACAAGTTACAAAGTTAAGTGTCTTTCCTGAAACTTTATCACGTTGAAAAATTACGCACGCTTAGACACGAATACGAAACAACAGAAACACAAGAAAATATTGCATCCGAGAGCGGTTTTTCCGAAATGACGCTGTTTTTTACCAACCGTGGCTGTTACTACAACTTAACTTCGACACCTACTGCAGACCTACCTAACGGACTCTGCATCATGAGGGGCGTGCGATTTAAAAAAAAAGCTGCGAAAATAAAGAGCAATGAGCTCCCTTTACCCGTGGGCTGCCTCGTCTTGTTCTACTCGGTTTGGCTGGAAACCTCTTGACAGACAATGCGGAATGAACTGGCGTATCGTCTTGGTGGAGAACCAATGACTTGCTCTTCCACGATTGGGGTAGTTTTTTCCCTATCATTTCACAGAGTTCAGCAAGAACGTAGAGGTGATAGTAATGTTGATTAATAGTTTGATCTTCAGGTGTTCGGTGCAAGTACACAATCCCATGAATACCTGAAAATACAATCATCATTGCATTGAATTTTGATTTGCTCATTCAAGCTCTTTCAGCTCTTGGTTAAGTTGAGCTTTTCTAGTGTCTGTATTGGCGTTTCGTCTCAGGATCATAAGTGGAGGATCACGATTTGTCCAATGTTCTTATCCTTCGCAATGAGTTCGTAACGTTTTCAATGGCATTCAAAGTGTCAATACAAGCATTTTTGCAAGCTTTCCGATGTTCAAACGTGAAAATTTGAGGCGCTATTTTGAACACACTTTTTCTATGTTAGAATTTTTAAGTTAAATTTGATTTACGCATTCTTTGTCAATTCATCTAGATGCAGCAATCACGGGCATACTCAGACAACAGTCAAATCCGAACAGATTACCAATTTTCTCGATATTGTTATCAGTTTTTGACGTAGAAGGGCGACCAGGCCATGACTTATCTTCAACGCTGTCGTGGCCTTCACTTTAAAATGCTTGAATCACTCAAAAACACGTGGTTTTTCTCAAGTTTTTCATGAAATTTTTCAACACTTCGTTGCTCTATTGTTACTATAACATTTTTCGGATGGAACAAGAAACAACTCCGGAACGAATGAAGGCCACGGCTACCTGGATTTGTTTACAGAAGCGAGAGGTACTGGATTCGGAAGATACTGCTTCTGGCTAAACCACGGGAGTGATGCTAAGATATGGATTTCCAGTAACAAACGTCACAGCTAGCAGGAAAAAGTGGGAGTAAAGCTGCATCAATCAAATTTTGTCGCTCAAGAGAAGCTAAAATCGAAGATGCATCCGATTATTGCTTTTCTATCCTCACATCTTCCTGCTAGTAGATTTCTGTTGACAGTTCGTACCATGGTAGCATCACCTCGTATTATACAGCCGTACCTCGTATTTTAGTCTTTTATGATATTTATATATAGCTCTTCAACCTCATCAAAAACCAGTTGAAGTATTAAAATGGAATCAATGAGCATTTTCGTAGGCTGCAAAATATTTTGTTCATGTTTTTTTCTCCAATTGGAGGTATAATCAGGCTTCGAAGGTTAGATTCCCAAAAAATACCAGAGGAATCCATTATACCCTGCAATATATGTAAGGCTCAAATTTGGTGTTAAATATTAGATTTGGCTTTATTCAAATTTATTACATTTTAAGTTTCTTGTTTCCCAGGTTAAAGCTGATTTCAGTACCCTCCGTCTTAATCGAAAAATGAAGATGTACAGCAACTAGGATGATTTCACTGCTAAAGTTGTTTCCGCTGTACGAACTGCAGAAATCATGACTGCTGATCTCGAGAAGATTAAGATTCTATTGGTCATTGAGGGAAGAAACCCAACAAATCTATGCGGAATTCCACCATAGGATCGATTCATAATTGTCGCAGGACCCAAAGGGAGGATGTTTGATCCAACTTCGAGAGATCCGTCCCTCTAAGGTAGTACTCGAGCTCCTCCAGAATTGAATCCATATTGGACCTTGAAATGACCAGGTCCAGTCCTGGTCATAGGGCCTCCATACCACCTTAAGTAAACTGATCTTTCAGCTTTAGGACCCAACTGAACTTAGGGACTGCTCTGCCTGAGTCCGCTAAGACCTGCAGACGTTTTGAGAAAAATCTGGGAAGCCTCTCTTCATCCATACCCGAAACCTTTTCCAGACAGGTAAAGGCAATCTTCAATACATTGTGTGAAAGCGGAAAACGTGCAGCTCTAGCCTCAACGCGTAACCTGGAGTGTGTAAAGGCAAGCCAAATACTCTCTTGAAGGATGTAGTGTAAATAACCTCTACCTTCATACAATACCTCAGATCCCATATCCCTATGGCATAGTAGAGGACACTTGATGCAAGGCTGCTAAACAGAATTAGTTTGGAGAACCAAGATTCCGACTTGAAGGCTCGGAGGACTTACAAGCATGCGCCTACGGCGATCTTAGCAGCAGAAACCCTTTTCGTGCATGCCAAAGCAATATAATCAAGTTTTTTTAATCAAATCAAGATCTTTCTTCTATTCACTCTCAAGTTTACCTCTTCTGAAGTTAGAGTCAGTTGTCAGTGCTGGATGGAGCACATCCTATAGAACAATTGTATCCATACTTGAGTTTGATGTTCAATCCGTGTTAACAAAAACTAAATCAAGGCATTTTGAATTGGGACTTTTGATCTGATGGAACTGGTCTGAGTAAAGAGAATAGGCAAGTCCTCTAGCACTATCAATTTCATCATCAGAGTTGTCATCCCGAACCGCTGGCCCCTCGCGGTTCCTATCAAAAAATGTTCAGTTGAAAGTACAACTGCTTGGAGAAAGAGAATAATAATAATAATAATAAAATTCGTTTTAAACCATAAAAGATGACCATTCTACCTTAAGAGAAAAATTCACAATCAAGAAGGACGGAAAAAACGAAAAAATAGAATCCGACCAACGAAGATAACTTTAATGAAATAGTTAAATATTCAATTCAATTAATAAATTTTGAACAAAATTCTCAGATGTTTTATCATACAGTTGGATTTACTTTTAGTCTTCTGTCACAATTTCAAATTTGGGAACCAAAGTGTCCATAAATATTCTAGTTTTTTAATTGGATGAAAAGTAGGAATATTTTCAACAACGATTGTTAGATTTGCAAATGACGACATAAGATTTCCAAACAAAAAAGACAGTTTTGTATGAAAAAGAAATTCGTTGAATTTCAACCAAATAGCTGAAGGTTCATCTGGTCGAAGATACATTCACGAACCTGAAAGTTGAATTTCAATGGAAGAGATGAATTTATGAAAATATGCTCTTCTCACAAAAATAAGAGGATATGATAAAAAAATTCCAAATTTTTGGGTGGTTTCCAGCATCCCTCAGAGTTACGAACGCTGCGATTCTTTTGTGTAAGTGCCCCGAAGGTTCAAATTTGACCTTCACTCAAAAAAAATTGTAGTTGAACTAACCAGAATTCTCGTTATTCTAACCAGAAAAGAATGTTAAATATGCCTCAACTATAAATTCTGGTTAAATGTATGAGAACATTCTGGTTGATGATTTTCTAGTTGTTTTAATCAGATTCTCTGGTAGATTCAACCACAATTTCTCGTAAGGCTAACTAGAATCTCTTACCAGACATTTTTCTGGTAACTCAGGTCTACGAGGTTCTCGTTGATATAACCAGGTATTCTGGTTGAGATAATCAGATGTTCTGGTTGATATTAAGAGATATTCTGGTACGTGTAACTATTTTTTCTGTTTAAGGTGCTACTCTTCAGTGATCAGTAAAATCGTGCTTGAAATTATAAAAAAGAATCTCTAAAAATATATAATTACACATAATACGTGATTATTTCAAGATATACATGCATCTACTTATGATTAATTGGTACATCGTAATTTTTAATACTTAAATAACAATTAAAATTTGGCACGCAACCGGGTATTCGAACGAATAACCTAACGCACGCTAATAAACGAGCCTAACCATTCGACCATTGAGACTAGTTGTCAGCAGTTTGAAAAACGAGGATTAGAATGGTATGATCTGAACGTTCGAATTTTTCGGTTAACATCAAAAGTATAAAAATAAGATATATTTGTTATATTCGTTTCAAAAATTTAATGTCTCAATTTTCAAAAAGCTTATTGATGTAAAAGTGTAACGCATGTATTAAGTACATTTTGATGCGAAATATTGTAAAAGATGGAGCATTTCCATCTTTAGAGGGCTGTACAGTTGATTTTACCAGAAATAATAACCACGATACTTTTAACCAGAAGGAAACAACCAGAAAAAATCAACTAGAATTTTCTGGTCACAAAAACTAGACTTTCTGATTGAAACAACCAGAAATTTTTCACCCAAACGCATCTGGTAACTTTACCCAGAAAACTTTTTTGAGTGTTTCTTTCAAAGACCAGCGTATCATGAAATTTTTTCATTATTATTCATTTTTTCGAATTAAAAATTTTTCTATCCACCAATGATGATGTTGACTGAAAAAAAGTGAAAATTTGCGACTTCAAGGATATTTGGAGACTTTGGTATAACTTTGGATAATTCAGATGAACAAAGGATGCCATCGGGTAGTTTCGAACTTACTGTGTCCCTAAAACCTCTCGAAGTTGGGAAGCGTTGCGAATTTCTTGTCTTAGTATCCCGAAGGTTCAAACTTGACATCTCCATCGAAAACCACCATATCAAGCCATTTTTCCATTTTTATTTATTTTTTCCACTTTAAAATGTTTTTTACATTCTCATCAGAGAAGGTATTGGATTTGTGTAAAATTTGACCCCCCTCGTTTTTGTCAAATGTCCACGTTTTGAGACCCCCTGAACCCGGAAAACAGGTTTTTACGAATGTGTCTGTCTGTATGTATGTTTGTATGTATGTATGTATGTATGTATGTCTGTATGTCTGTATGTCTGTCTGTGAACACGATAACTTTTGAAAAAATCAATCGATTTGATTGTCCTTTGGTACACTCTTTCAGTGTCAGAAACTGAAGGTCAGGTTCGTTATCCAGATATTTTGGATCAAAAATGAAGGAGAGGGAGCATTTCGAAAATTTTTGAGACCATGTTTTTCAAGATTTGATAATTATGAGTAAAGATTTCTGTAGTGAATAATAAGTGGAACAATTTATTCTCATGATGTTTTTTGATGCAAACAAAATTTTCAGAGTTACGGCATTTTCAAAATTCAAAAATATAAACAAAAATGAGAATTTTTAGCTAAAATTTTCATCACATAAAAAATAGTGGAAAATTATCTGTGAACTCGAAAACTTTCGAAAGAATGATGATATTTGATCGTGCTTTGGCAAACATTTTTAGGGACCAAAAATACAAGTAGAGTTCGTTCATCAGCTGTTTTGGGTCAAAAATGAAAGATGGGGAGCATTTTGAAAATTTTGTTGGATTTTGTTTTCCAAGGCACAAAAATTTCAAGTACGGTTTCTTGTAGTAGGTTAAAAGCAAAACACTTCATCCTTATGATTTTTTTTGATAAAAACCGAATTGTTAGAGTTGTTTCATTTTCACAATCCAAAAATATAAAAGTAAATGTGCATTTTCAGCCAAGTAACGGAAGTTTCAAAAAAAAAGTCAAAGAGCAAAAATATTTCTTCTCGAGAGCCCTACAAGATTTTAAAAACTAGTTTTTGAATTTTCTCAGAAAAACTAAAATTCAAATTTTGATCGCACAAAATATAATGGAAAATGTTCTGTGGACTCGAGAACTTTCGAAAGAATGATGATATTCGATCGTCCTCATGATTTTTTTTTTGATAAAAACAAAATTGTCAGATTTGTGACCCTTTTCAAAATTCGAAAATATAAACGAATATGAGATTTGTTACGCAAACAACGCAAGATACGAAAAAAGGTTTGAAGAAAAAAATTTAAATTTTTGGGAGCCCTCCAGGATGATGTTTACAAGTTTTCGAGTTTATCGAAAAAAAGAAAATTCAAATTTTGGTCGCACAAAAAAAAGTGAAAAATAGAAAGATTCAATTTTTGGTCAAACTATTGAAGGTGCTGAAAAATGTAAATCAATTAAAATCGTGCACCAAAAAAAGATCTACAAATTTGGTATAAATAACTTTATGATAGGACAAGGGGTTTTTGCTTCATTTATAGAAAAACATATGAAAAATGAAAAAAATGAACTTTTTGACAATTTACACAAGCTTAGGAAAAAATCAAATAGATGCAAGTTCTTTACCAGGAAAATATCTTTAATGTGTTATCAACTTGTTTGACAGGATATGTATTTTTCATCTTAATCAGGAAAGATAACTATAAAACTGAAATAATAAAATTTTTTAAAAAATGACTGAGGCTAACACAAAAGATTGATAGAGGAAATTTTTTCATCGAATTTCTAGAAAAACTAGACAGCATGTGAAAAAAATTAGGCAACAAAACTTCTTCACCGTTTTGGACAAACTTTGATCGAGTGCGCAGCACGAGACACGCGATGAGAATGTAGTCGTTAAAGCCGGAGAAGCTTTAACAAAAGAGAATTCACATTCATCAAGTTAAAGTAGTCGACATTTCGCTTTTGAGTTTCACAAGCTTTTAATACTATTACTATAGGGAGGTAAATTCATAACCGAGCGCGGAGCGCGAGGTGAGTTTACTATCGAGCGCGAAGCGCGAGATCCAAAAGTCGTTCCCAAAAGATGTTCGATCTAAAAAAATGTTCAACCCTCTTTTTATTTGTATAATCGATTTTTAAGCAACAAATAAGCAAAATACAAGAAAATATCAAATATACTAATTTGTAGATCTTATTTTTTTCATGAAAAATGGTATCTTATATTTCCTTGATTAAATTAAAAAATTAAAAAATTTCCAAAAAGACCCTCGTTTTAAAATGAGACAAAAAATCGATAAGCGTTCCACAATTAAAAAGCCCTCTTTAAACAACTGTAATAGGAGATTTTGCTGTTTATATTTGGAAATTTAAAAGACCGAAATCAGCTTCATAATCTTATTAGGGACTAATAATAGAGGAACACGGATGTGGTGCCAAAAGCCCAATTACTTTCGGAACTCTAAACAAACATTGTTGACGAGACAGGTTATAGGATTTTACGGCCTATTAATTTTTGGGACTGCCAGTTGCAGAAGCTACCAACAGGACAACAGGAGGTTTTAACTTTTGGACAGGTTGAGCCATTTTCAGGAGGCGTTTCATTTACCTACCTGCGTTCAGAGTTAACCGCAAGTTAATCACCAGCTAAAGTTAAGCTCCCTGTGTTAAGTAAACTCGGTGAGCCCCCTGCGGTGGCCATCAGGGCTTTTCTTTTGCTCTTCTGCCTGTTGTACGTGCCTCTTGGAGGCAAATAATAATGGAACCACGAACCGTAAGCTTAGTCACTGGGGTACCAGCTCCTCCAATTTAAGAAATATATAAATAAATTGATATTATTTTTATATGACCGGAACCCGTCTTGCCGAATGGCAATTTGCCATGATTTCTATTCAACCTAATTTTCATTTATCTGAGTTGTTAATATAGTAATTGACAGATTACAGTTCATAATTACAATTACAAAATTTACAATTTTCGATGCGAAATTTCGGTGCAGAAATTTTGGTTGGTGGAAATTTAAAATTTCAAAGCAGAAAAGAGATTTTTTGTAGATTTATTCTGGTTTTGAGGTGAGTTTCTCTTTTAATTGATGCTTCATTTATATTTTGGAATGAAATTTTGTAAAAACTGTTACAAACAATGATATTTAAATAACTCTGCTCTCATCGACGTCTTTTATTGTTCTTTAAATTTTTTAATTGTGTATTTAATTGTTGTAAGATTTTTATTCACCTGATTGTTTTAGTTAAAGGCTTAATTTACATCTCTAAAACTTTTCTTATCCACGGGATACTAAAAATTTTATTGATTAATCTATGACAACGGAATTTATAATTTTTATGAACAAAATTTTTATTCACTGAAGTTTGAAAACACATTGTGTCTCAATTTATGCCTTACAAATTTTTTTTCTTCTTTGAAATTATACATTTCCACGAACAAACATTTTTGTACAATATTTTCAGAAATAAATCACTGATGAGGGCCCATATAACAGCGGCCGATACGTCTGATTCAACGACAAATTGATTTTAATTCTTTTGTGACCATAGAGCCAATTTTACCATCAACATGCAAAATAATAAATTGCATCACTTCAGAACCTAAAATTTTGGAATATTTATTAATTATAAAAACGATACATTGAAACATTTTTAACTGATAAAGGTCGAATCGAATAATTTTTGAAATATTTTAAATTGCAACAACGATCAACGGCTTACTCTATAATAGAGAAAAATAAAAAAAAATTTAAATCATCAACTTGCATATGCAAATTTTTCATCCCATAATTTTTCAAATACAAGCATTAAAAATAAATTTATCCAGTTGTTTTTGGTAGGAAATTAATCTTCCTCGTTAAAAAGTCATGTAAATCCAAAAAAGATGAACAATTTTGTTCAAAATTAATTTTTTGGTTTGAGATTCATAATTCCACTTGAAATTCTATTACTTTTGTTGAGAAATTTTTGTCAAGAATTTTACTATTTTCTTCATTTCGTCCCTTTTAGTTGGATTCAACTGTATTTTATTCAAAATTAGAATCTTATTTGGTTAAAATGTCAAGTATCAAATGTTATTTCGTTGAGTCATCCGTAAAAAGTGTATTTTTTTGGTTCAAGATTAATAAGTTCAATTGAAAATTCCACTATTTGGTAGTAAATTACTTTTCTGTTGAAAATTCATTAGTTTATTAGATAATTGGGTACAAAATTTGACGATGTAAAGAAAAATTGAAAATAAATTGGAATCATCAACTTGTATGCAAATTCTTCATCTCTCAATTTTTTATAAGTAAGCATTGAAAATAAATTCATTCAGTTGATAATGCGTCCTCTTTGGTAGAAAATTATTCTTCTTGATTAAAAACTCATGTAAATCCAAAAAAGTTAGACGCTTTTGTTCAAAATTTATTTGTTTGTTTGAGATTTATAATCTCACTCGAATTTTTATTACTTTGGTCAATAAGTTTTTGCCAAAAATTTCACTATTTTATTCATTTCGTCTCTTGTAGTAGAATGCAACTATTTTTTTGTTCAAAATAAAAATCTTATTAGGTTAAAATATAAATTATCAAATGTTTTGTTGAGTCCTTCGTAGAAATTAAATTTTTTTGGTTCAAGATTGAAAACTTCAGTTGAAAATTCCACTTTTTAGTTGCAAATTACTTTCTGTTGAAAATTCAACTGTTTTTTAGATAATTCTTCCTTTTGACTTCAAAATTTAACAGTTTTTATTGAAATTCGTACTTCTTGGTTCAAAATTATATACTTGGTTGCATTTAAACTCTTTTCTTAAAAATGCACTTATTTTTAAATTCACTTATTCCTTAATTTTTGACGATGTAAAGAATGATTGAAAAAAAATTTGAATAGTCAACTTGTATGCATATTCTTTATCTCATAATTTTTTAAATACAAGCATGAGAAATAAATTTATTCAGTCGCTAATGCTTCCGTTTTGGTAGAAAATTTATATTCTCGGTTAAAAAGTCATGTAAATCCAAAAAAGTTGAACACTTTTGTTCAAATTTTATTTTTAAATTGAAGATTCAAAATTTCACATCAAATTTTATTATTTGGTTGACAAGTTTTTTTCGAGAATCTCACTATTTTGTTCATTTCGTCTCTTTTTGTTCAATTCAACTTTTTATTATTCAAAATTTAAATCTTATTTGTTCAAAATATTAATTATAAAATGTTTTGTTAAGTCCTTCGTAAAAATTAAATTTTTTTGGTTCAAGATTAATAACTTCAGTTGAAAATTCCACTGTTTGGTTGTAAATTAACTTTCTGTTAAAAATCCAACTGTTTTTCAGGTAATTCTTCCTTTTGACTTGAAAATTTAACAGTTTTGATTAAATTTGTATAAACTTGGTTGCATTGAAACTACTTCGTTAAAAATCCACTTCTTTTCTAATTCAACTATTTTGTACAAAAAAACTATTTGGCAGTCAAAAATTCATCCATTTTGTTAAAATTTTGGTCTCTTTGGTACAAAATGAATCTTTTCGGTTGGAAAAATCATATTTTTGGTTCAAAATCCGACCATTTGGTTAAATTAAACTCTTGTGAATTTAAAATAAAAATTCTGGTTTCGTTGGAGTATTATTTCTTTATACATATTTAGCTAGGAAATTATCTTCTTTTGTTGAAAAATAAAATACTTGGTTTCAACTCGAATTACTTTGTGGAAATTTTTAATTTTCTTAGAACGCATCCTTTCAGTTGAAAATTTCACTGTCTGTTGTTAATTTACTTTTTCTTGAAAATACTGGTACTGTTTTGTAGATTATTCCTTCTTTTGGTTTAAAAATTTAACAATTTTGTTATAAAATTGTCTTTTATACAATATCATACTCCTTGGTGGTACATTCATCTTCCGGAATGAAAATTCAACAATTTGGTTAAAAAATAATTTTTCTCAGCTGGCAACTATATACTTGGCTAAAAATTGATGATTCGGTCGTTGATTTCTTTATTGAAGTTAGATTACTTTCGAAAATTCACTTATTTTCAAGATTCACCTCTGTGGTTGAAAATTCAACCATGTATTCGAAAATTCATTTATTTTGTGAAAATTTATTGTAGAATATCGATTTTCTTGGTAGAAAATTGAACTACTTGATTGAAAATGGAACTAATAATCTAAAAGATTTTTTTTCACTATTTCTATGGTTCGAAATTGATGTATTTTTTCAAACTGCGTCTTCTTGTGCAGAAAATCAATTTGGTTTGTTAAGAATTTTCCTTCACAATTAAGGATTCAACTTTTTCGATCAAAATCGATTGTTTAATTTTTTTAATTGTAAACGTAGGTATTCAATGTACTTGGAGAATTATGTCTTTTTATTAAAAATTCAACCATTTGGTCGAAAATATATGCATTTTCTCGAAAATTCGTCGTTTGATAAAAAATTTAACTTCTCGTTTCAAAATTCATTGTTGTACGTTGAGAATTCATCTATTTCATAAAAAACTATTGCATTTTGTTAAAAGTTTAATTTTTTTGAAAATTTACCATTTTGTTCAAGTCATGTCTTCGGGGAGAATTTTTGAATGTTTGGTTGAAAATTCGTCGTTTGGTGAGAGATTAAACTTCTCGTTTCAAAATTGATCGTCGTACGTTGAGAGTTCATCTTTTTCATAAAAAATTTTTGTATTTTGTTGAAAGTTCAATTATTTCTTTAAATTTTAGCCATTTTCTTGAATTCTTCTCTTTGGGGAGAATTTTTCAATGTTTGGTTGAAAATTCGTCTTTTTGGATTAAAAATGCGTCTGTTCCTAATAGAATATTATTGTTTTTTGTTTGGAAACTTGACCGTTTGTAAAAAAATTTATATTTTGTTTCTTTTTTTTTACCAGTAGGCCACCGGTCTCCTGCCAACATTGATGCCAAAAGCACTCAGTTTCCCCGAACGGTCACCCATCCAACTGATAACCGTTCCAACGTTCCTCAACTTCAGTGTTCGTACGAGACCTGGATTTTTGAGCGCGGCATGGCTTTTGGCCAGGAAAATTGAGCTTTTTTCTGGAAAATTCATTTTTTTGGATTCAGAATTCCATCACTCTTCGTTGAGAAAGAACTCTTTTGTTGGAAATTTCACTTGTTCTGAAAAATGTACTTGTCTTCCAAAAAATTGAACTCTTGAGTCATTACTATAAAATAAAAATCTATTTCTTTTCAAAATTTGGCAATTTGGTTGAAAATGCATCATTGTTGGTTGAAAATTACACAAGCGGGTTGAAAATAAAATTTTATTTTCCGAAGAGGATAATAATTCAATATTTTCCTGCCTTTGAGGGTGCTAGTAATGTTATAATGTTTTTTAAATATTGTTCATGATTTTCTGCTCTTGAGTACTTTTGAAACAGAAAAAAAGTTTTCATCTGACATTCGTAAAAAAAGGACGCAATCAGCCGCTGTCAAGAGTCGAACCCGAGTTTTCCGATTGCCGACTGGCTGCTCTCACCCCTATCTGATGCGATCCGACTCAACCCGAATAAGTCAAGATACAATATTTTCTCAAAATTACAATCGTGTCAGAAATTCAACATAATGAAGCATTACTGACATAACCCCAAATATTTATGAGGAGTAGAACTCGCATGAGGAATAATAATAATAATAATAATAATAGACATTGTAGCATTTCTTGTAGAACAAGCGCTCTGGAGTCCCGTATACTGATCAACGAGAGTAAAATTATGATTAGGGTTGTTAATTGGCAAGTGTTGACTTAACTGAGTGGCAGCTCGAGGGCAAACACGCTCGTTTTAGTTCCCTTTTGTTATTTTTCCATGGAGCTCCAATTCACGGCAATGACTTTCCGATTAGCTATTAGCTGTTGGCCGATTCGGCAATTTGAGACAACTTGTCACTATTTGGCTCTCAAAAATTGACGACAGGTCTTTTTTACATTCTCATTCTGAATGAGAAGGTACTGGTTTTATGTGAAAATTGACTTTCGCGAATTTGATGAAATCTCCACGTTTTGAGACCCCCTGAGTCAGAAAAAATTGTTTTTACGAAGGTGTCTGTCTGTCTGT
>WSXT02134476.1:0-10623 GCA_011762715.2 Neuroterus valhalla
TATGATAGTTCTAAGACTCTTTATCAAGATGAACTATTTGACAACAGTTTTCCTTTTATTCTCTGAAATTTAATTTAAAAATGGATGAAAAAGGTTTATGTCAGCATCAATAACAAATGTATATGAATGAATCATTTGCTATGTGGTAGTTCGAACATAAAGAGTTATAGATCGGAATCTTACTAATGATCAAGGGAAAGTTTTATGCAATACACGTCTCGGCAGTGAATAGATAAATTTATTTTCTAAAATATCCGCTTTTGTGAAACTGCAAGAGGAAAAAAGCAAGCATCCTTTATTATTTATAGCAGAAATGTAGAATATCGGAATTCTTAAATTTTAATAATTTATTTTCCTCATAGCTCTATTTGATGGAAAATATAACTTCATTTGAATTTACTGAGAAGTTGTTCAACAAATATTTGGGTACCACGACTTCCAGCGCCGAGGATTCGGAAGGTTTTCGAGTACTTAAGATAAAACCAGAAGCAGGAGATGCATCTGAGAGATAATCACGCGTAACTTTCTAATGAGATAACACATGTATAATATAATATTTCAATATATGGGTACTTCTCGGCTATTTTTTTCTCAAATAGGAGGGCTAAAACTCTTATCTTGCTTTCACTGATTTTAAATCTCCGCTGAGTATCAGATTGGCCATTCAGGATAGTCGATGCCTGTGCGGCAATTATGTGCGTGAGAAGATACGGCTCACGTGACCACCATGCGATTTGTCCAAGAAGGCGCTTATGAGTTCATGGCGCCATTTTGTGCAAAGGACGCGACTGTGACGTACCAAAACCGTTCGGAAAGTATCTATCTAGTGTCTTCAGTGCTTCGAATGGTGTTTCGTGGTTAGATACGCCTAGTTCATTGTGAAAAAATCCTGTTTGGTGAATTATCAGATAGAATTTTATGAGTACGTATTTTATTTAAACAACAGTTTTAACATTTGAAATTTCCAAGTACGCTATTATGAAGTTAAGGCATTATCAAAATATATTATTTTCTTCTAAATTTCTTCAATTTGGAAACATAGATTACTTAGGTAATCTAATGGTATGTGCAATGAAAAAGCGCTTGGTTCTCACAAATTCGAGATAATAATATGCAAATTAGTAGCTTACGCACGTGCACCTTATGTCAGGGTATCGAGAATGCTACAATATTTGCGTTAGCTGCTAAACTTTTCTTACAATCCTTTCCAGAAACTGGGGAAACATTGGAGGCTAGAACGCTGAAAGTAATTATTTTTCCAATCCTCTGGTAGTTCCATCAGTCCCCTGCTTCATCCTGTGACATTATTTGAACCAGTTTTGTTTATTGGGCAGCTTATAAGGAGTCAAATTATTTACAATTTTTTTCACGCATTGCAAATTCCGGTTCAAGTGAAATTGTAGGCACTTGAAATACCTATTAGGATCTTATTTATGGTTTTGACACACCCGTGCCGGCTCTAATCATATCAGCGCCTTGTTCAAAAGTGAAAAATTCGCCCCCTTACCCCCTTGTGTTAAGTTGGTAACGCCAAGTTGTCACTTTCTGTGATTGGCCAATCATAAATTTTTTGACTCTCATTGCACGAGTGCTACTTGTTTATGCCTCAGTTATTCATTTAATTTTCTGCGCCCTTCCATTTTCTGGCGCCCTGTGCGACGGAACGCCTCGAACTACTCTAGAGCCGGTACTGTGACACGCGTATAAATAATGACCAAAATAGAATAGGTTATGTTTATTGTTCACACTAGCGGTCATATTGGTTCCCCACTCGAAGCAATCCGCTAAACCAATCAGCGTGATCTAAGTTTGTCAAAATGGGACCCGTTTTTATTGAATGCTGGACCACCATGAACTGCCACCTCTCGAAACGCCAAGCTCTTTCCCATATGAAAACTTATTTTTGGGATCCATCTAACATGTGAGTGAAAAGAGTGTTAACGACACCTAACATCAAATAGAGTTCCGGAGGCAAAATTTTGTTCAACAGTGTTTTATCTTTACTGCTCGTGGTGATTAGAGGAGGGATGCAATTTTTGATATTCTTAGCTTGCGACTGACCTGGACCTGCTTCTTTGAAGAGTGCTGTGCGACATGATGCTGGCCAGGATATTATCCGTTTTCAAGTCGACTGAGATAACTTCATCAGAGCAATTGATGTCAATCTTGGAGCTAGTTTTGATACGTTGTCGAAATTTTCTTGACAGTTCTGCACAAGTCCGAGAATGAAGAACTTCTTAACTCCTGAATTTTTGAGCTGCTTCGCGCTTGCTGCTTGTCCATATTTTTGACGGGTACCTTCCGAACTTGCAGACTCTTCTGTAGTCTGAATGGACAATCACATCCTCAAGCAGCCCCCATCATCATCGAGACCAAATAGTAGTAGACCAAGAATAGTTTCGTCTGTAGATGACGTCTTGTCAGCTTTGCCATCAGAAGAACTGACATTCTCAGCAGAAAAAAACTTATGCAGGCAGTAACCTCCAGCTCTCAGTTTCATGTTCAAATTAGCTTCAATAATCTTTCTATTTTTAGCAGAAGAAGAAATAAGTTAAGCAATCCCCTCAGTTACATATTGACCTAAATGCATGGAGCTTTTAAATTCTAAACATCAACTGCCTTAATTAAGGGCTTTTTGTGGATTGACTTAGAGGCTTAGGGTAATATTCATTCTTGAGCCACCTTAGCGCTTTGATTGTGTCACACTCACATTCTTTCCGAACTTGCCCCGTCAGATAAATTTTTCCTTTATATTTGTTGAAGTGTTTCTATAAAAGAAAAACAAAAGGTGCATTTCATTTCAGATTTTGGCTTCTGGTCAGTTGTGGAAGGTCTAGGTTCACCTGAGACACCAGAGAAAGGATGATGATAGGATATGACAGAGAAGGATGTGGTGGAAAAACATAAAAATTCATATTTTTCTAAATAGTGTTGAAGAATGTTGAAATGAAATTGTTAGTGCTCACTTTTCCGTACACTTAAAATGTCGTCCAAAATCCTTTTTCGTAGAGGTAACATATAATTAATTGAAAAATTTCCAATCATAGGTGCGTTGGCCATCACACACGTTCGATTTTGGCACAAATGACTTGTCCTGGTTCTCATTTTTAGTCGTGTGATTTTATTACAGTCAAGTATGTCAAAGGTTTTATTTCCACTACTCTTCAGATGTGAAAAATCTCTTCTGGTCTAAGTTGCCTCCACTATAGTTACGCCACTGATATTGGTGCAGAGAGTGTTGGCGTCCATCGACAACAGAGACGGCCCGAATGCAGCACGTGAGCCAACAACACGTGTTGGATCTTTGTGACGTCATTGCTAAGGAAAAACGGAGTGCCCCAAAATTTTTTTGATTGGAATAATATAATAATTATCATATATCTTTAAACCATTGAAACAGGAAATAAGAGATAAAGTAAAAATGGAGAATTGCGAGAAACACTCATGCCTGGTGTAAGCTTGACTCTACTACTTGTCGCTCAAGAGAGATATTCAAAGCTGGAACTGGAATTTATTTTTATAGTTTTATTGACTTGCTTGAATCAATGTTTATACTTATTATATCTGCACTGATTTATCTTGCATGATTTGGTAAATTTTATGAGGTCATAAAACAAAGTTCAACATTTCTTCAAGGGGAAAATATTCTACAGTTTCATGAAATATTACTTTGCAAATTCTTAATAAGGACGCAAAACAAGATTTTTGTGATTCAAATGTGGAATTGTGGGATTTTAACATCTGCTTGTTAAGAACATTTTTGAGCTGGAAAGAGTTCAGTTTGAAATCCTAAATTTGGAACACTATCAATTATTCAATTGTGTATCCCTAGTTTTGAAGAAACTTCATTTTCAAGGAGTGGAACCCAAAAAACCAATTGCACAATTCTCCATCGTTTAAGTTTGAACGTAACTAATTTGAAATGCTTAATTTCGAAAATTTAGATTTGTTCATCTTTAATTTGAAGATTTTTTTATCCCTAGGTTTTATTGGTGATGTTGCATACTTTGAAATATTTTTTCCCTGGTCAAAACGAAAGAGCCTTAAAACTATTATTCCACACAATCGAATATTGCCTAATTTGGTAGTGCTCCAATTCGGAAGTTCGGACTGAATTCTTTCCAGCTTGAAAATATTGTTGACTAACAGATCCCAAAATTCTAAAATTCCACATTGGAATCACAAAAATCTTGTTTTACGTCCCTAGTATAAATTTGCAAAGTAATGTTTCATGAAACTGTAGAATATTTTCTCTCTGAAAAAATGTTAAGCTTTGTTTTATGGGCTCATAAAATTTACTACATCATGCAAGATATAACGGTGCAGAAATAAAAATTTTTTCATCGATTCAACCAAGTCTATAAAACTATAAAAATAAATTCCTGTTCCAGCTTGAAATATCTCTCTTAAGCGACAAGTAGTAGAGTCAAGCTTACGCCACGCATGAATGTTTCTTGCATCCTTCATTTTTACTTTATCTCTTATTCCCTGTTTCCATGATTTCGAAAGTATATGATAACATAGGTCTGCAAGGGTTTGTTGTTGGGAAGCGAGAAGTATTTTCCGAAGCGATTTTTTGCGAAAATTCGAATCCGTAGTCATAAGTGTTCCGTCACGTCAGGATTTTTTTATATTTGAGGTTATGTACTCAAAAAATGTGGTTTTTTGCCATTTTTGAGGTTGTGTACGGGGCGTACGAAATTTTCCCGATCTATTTTACAAGTAGAATCTGTTAGTACTACCGTCACCCTTCAAAACAGCCCTTGAACGGCCACAACCGATTTTTTTCGCAAAGTTACGGCCATTTTGAATTTTGACATATATCTGCACAATGCTATGGGCATTCACGTTAATTCTTTGGGGCGAAGACATCTTGGAAATAAAAATGTCTTCTGACTATAAATATATATTTATCGACCATATAAAATCCAGAGTACCAAATTTCCAAGAGAAATAAGTGAGCACAAAACGCTTCGTCCCAAAAAATCAACGTTAATGCCCATAGCATTGTGCAGATATATGTCAAAACTCAAGATGACCGTAACCTAGCGAAAGAAATCGGTTGTGGCCATTGAAGGGCTGGGTTTGAAGGGTAAAGGTAGTACTAATGGATGTAACTTGTGAAATAGACCGGAAAAATTTTTTACGCCCTGTACATAACCTCAAAAATAGCAAAACCCCACATTTTTGAGTACGTAACCTCGAATATCTCAAAATCCTGAAGTGATGGAACATTTCTGACCACAGATTCGGATTCTACGCAAAAAATCGGTTCGGAAATGACTTCTCGCTTTCCTACAACAATTACAACCCCATTATTTGCAGACCTGTGTAATTATTATATTTCAATTACAAAAATTTTGAGAGACTCGAATTCTCCCACGTTTTTCCTTAGCAATGCCGTCACAAAGATCAAACGCGTGTTGTAGGCTCACGTGCTTCACTCGAGCCATCTCTGTTGTCGATGGACGCCAACACTCTCTGCACCAATACCAGTGGCGTAATTAGAGTGGAGGCAACTCAGACCAGAGAAGATATTTCGCGTCTAAAGAGTAGTGGAAATAAAGTCTTTGACCTACCTGGTTTTATTAAACCCCCAAAACTAAAAAAAGAGAAACAGGGCAAACCATTTGTGCAAATATCGAATAATTGTGAAAAATATTATCTCTCATGTTTTTACATTTTATCATTCTCTATCATGTCCTTTCTCTGGTGTCATACATAGATGAACCTGGACTGTACACAACTGACGAGAAGCCGAAATCTAATTTGATATGCATCTCTCGTTTTTGCTTAATATAAAAAAGACAAACAGTAAAAACTTGGGGATGAATTTTGTTGCAGATAGAGTCTGAACGGTGTTTACTTGACCTCAGCACTTGGGTACGATAAGCCAATCATTTTCGACAGGTGATATATCGAGTTTTCGCCATCATCTTTGAAGCATAGATGACGCACAGTGGTCTGGAACGTGCTAAAAGCTGGTAAAAATTAAAAAAAAAAATTTCCTTTACAACATTTTGAAAGCAGTTATCGGTAAAGTATGTTCTTCTTCATTAATTACCAGAAGGTAAAGCCGGTTCCGTAACAACGTAACCTCTTGAGCATGTGTCAACTTGCAGCATTTGAGTCCTCATGCGAAAGACGTGTTACTGCGTTATAATACACGCTCCGCGGATAGTGAATTTCAGTAAGTAATAAAGTGCTTATATATGCTGTATACTCATGGAGTATGTTCCTGGAGGTATGTATGAAAATTTTGTCTCAATATACATTTCCGCGAGACTCCGTGTAGTTCTAAAATTCAGTATGTCAGTAAAGATATATTTATTCGAAGAACTCAAAAATCAGGTGCTACTTTCTGCTATTTTCATCATGGTTTATTAATTTGTGCAGCCTAAGCCACGGCCGGCTGTGACTTGCGAGTACCTGTTTAGCAGGGGGCACAACATTTTCATAATTGCGCACTGACGCTTTAGGCGGATTTTTTTTGGATAGCAAAGTTGCCTACGGATTCCCGTACTCCCAGAAGAAAACCTAGCAGTTCCCAAAACATCAGTGTGGAGCGTTGTTGCGTAACTGTGTATATGGAAAAAATACGTGCCCCCCTGCTGTATAGCAGTCGATGTTACAAAACTAGACCGGTTCGGTTTGAAAATTGAATTCAAATTTAATCATACTATCGTGGTCGTGAATAATAATACATTTGAAAAGTGTATCTTTCATAAAATATAAGCTCAACATCTAAAAATTATTTTAAATTTCTATTGCAGGATCGAAATCTACCTCCGAGTTTTCGTACATTTGGAAGGAAATATTTTTAATCATGAAAGAGCACCTGCAATTGACACTCGATGAGCAGCTTGTATTTTCGGAGAGAAGCATCTCAAAAACACATGAGATTTCTTCTCAAATACATGCTGATGAGTTGAAAGGTCTAAAATTGTTGCTTTCGAAATTCAAGTCAAAATGGCACTTTTTCGAAAATCGTTAGGCCATTTTGGAACGGCCATTTTGTTTTTTCAAATTTTGATCACATATTCGAATTTCTTGACCTCGAAAACCTTCGACTGCAAGTTTTCACGAGCGTCATGGCATTTTTTCGAAAATCAGTCGGCCATTTTGTTTTTTTAAATTTTGATCACATATTCTAATTTCTTGACCTCAAAAACCCCCGAGTGCAAGTTTTCGCGAGCGTCATGGCACTTTTTCGAAAATCGGTCAGCCATTTTGGATTGGCCATTTCGTTTTTGATCACATATTTGGATTTCTTGACCTCGAAAACCCCCGAATCTAAATTTTCGCAAGCGTCATGGCACTTTTCCGAAAATCATCCGGCCGTTTTAGATCGGCTATTTTTTTTGTAGAAATTTTGATTACATATTTGAATTCCTTGACCCCAAAAACCATGGTATACCGATTTTCACGCGATTCCGTTGCAAATTCGATTTATGGCCAACTTTTCGGGACCTCCAGACCACTGTGTGGCCTGTGAATTACATGATGTAAAACAAGGGCCCTCCCTCTATGATAGAGAAATATGCAAGTAGCCATCTCCAGGCCTATCGCGTCGGCGCATCGGCCCTGGTTCAACGCAGTTAAACCAAAAGTATAACGTGTTTGACTTCAGCTCTTATGTCATAATTGCCGTAATAATATTATTAGTTAAAAACGTAGTAAAAGTATAAGTATTGAGTGATCTGAAATTTTATTAAATCAGTGTTAGTGATCAATTCAAATTCCATTTCAACTTATACTCAACGCTTTCGTGGGGGCCTATCGGCAGAGGGCCTGTTTCTCGGCTATTCAAGCTTAAGTGATTCTGCCTTTCCCCCTGAGCCTCGCACCATGCAGCACGTCAGCCTATCACCCTTAAAAAGGCAGTAGCGTAATGCGTAGTATAGAAGTTGTTTATTTGGAGACTTGCAACGCACGTATTCACGCACCGATTCAGAGACTATACATACGATCCTGAATGTTTACCTTCGCCTAGTCAGTCGTCGCTTCAAATCTGGTTCGAACTGGATCTCTGATTGCTTTCGCCTGAGGACCACAACCCCCGATACTGGCCCTCAGGCAAGCGGTGAGTGTACTTGTTTCTCATTTCTCTATAAGAATCTGACAAACGGTATGCTAATTACAAAATACAGTATCAAACTGAAAGAATTTACTAATTACAGAACAATGTAACACAAGTATCAAAAAATTATTATTTTCTTTGAGAATAAGATTGGAATGTTTTAATAAAATTATGCACGATGATTGAAATGTAAAAGAGGATAATTGTAAAGATTAAAAAAATAATAATACACGTAAAATCATTCAATTCCAAAGAATTCGAATTGGAAAATCTCTCCATTTGAAATGATGAAAATGGCAGTGACTTTTTCTTGTTAGGAAATTCCTTCAATCAATGTGAATATTGAATTATATTTCTGAAAATGTAACAAAAATATAAAATTCTAGAATTTTAGAAGCTTTGACTTTGAACAGGCGCGTCGGAGCCGTGTGGGCTGGGTGGGCTTGAACCCACCCATGAACTTTGATGGGTGGGCTCCGCCCACCCATCAAAATTTCAACTACTTACAGTTTTATGATTCTAAGCTTTTTTTGCATGATTATATTCATTTCCTATTTGGTGAGCCCACCCATGAAAATATTCCTTCCAACGCGCCTGACTTTGAAAAAATTATTTAATTTCTCAATTTGGAAATGTCGAATTTTAATTGCTTCGAATTGGAAATAAATGGACTTGCGAAGTTTTCGACTGTATATTGTTCAATTTGTAACGCTCTTGATTCAACATAATACAATTTGAATTCCTTTGTATTCCAACAAATCGAATTTTCCACATTCTAATGTAGGAATATTCAATTTCTTCTTCAAAGAAATTGCCCATACTTCAAAAATTGATTGTCATATTTTCATTTTGAGAACTGATAATTTTTTATTTTTTCATTATTCAATTTTCTATGCTTCCGTTGAACAAAATACAAGATTTATTATTTCTTATTAATTTCTAGATATTAGAGGTACCATACTTAAAATTTCATCTTATTTGAAATTGTGTGCTTCGGAATATTATGCAAATAGGATAGCGTTTTTACTGTTCTTATTTATTGACAATAAGTCTGATTTCCAAAAATTAATTATATGATTTAATATTTCCTGATAAGAATGTAGCTTTAAAATGTGATATCTTGTTTTGAAAGTGATTCTCGAAATGTAATTGTACTATCTGAATACATTGTTCCTCATTTTAAATGCCATAAATAATATACTAAGGCAATCAAACATTAGGTTTTTTTGCTATTCATTAATATTGGTAATTTTCATGAAAAAATGTAATGCATAATTTGTTTTTTGATACACGCATCAAAATAAATATATTAGTGGCCAATATATATTAGTGAATTATTATATATTAGTGTATATATTAGTGGACAATATTAACTGTTAATTATAATCATTTTCATTATTATTATCATTATTGTCATTACTTATTTCAATTATTTAAAACTCTACTTGTAGGTGAGTAATTTTTTCTATTTATCACGTTATTAATTCAATGTATGTATAATTGTATATGGAAAACTATATGTGCACTCCAACATTTTCATTTTGCCCTATCAGTATTTTTGGTGAGATTTTTTTCCTCTAAGTATGCGGCAGTGTGCCATTCTTTTTCTTATAGGTTTCGGAACCAAGATGGCGGCTTGATCAGCCCCACTTAATAGAGGACCCTCAGCCACTGATATGATTATTCTCTGATTGGTGGATGGCGTCACAAATGTGGACCTGATCTGTATAATGGACCCTGGATAATGGATGACGTCACAAATGCGGGTGGAGTTGAAGCCGTAAATGTTGCTTGTCTAAAGTGAAAACAGTACATTGCGTACATTGCAAGTGACAAGAGTCTCATGAGCTAAAAACGACCTCTCGCACAAGTATCGGACACTATTTCACACCACAAGAGCCGAAAAACATAATGTCAAAGTTAGGATTTTGAGGGTAGAGTGGTATAATAATTATTTGTGTAGCAAGTGCTCACCGCCATCTCTTACTCCGAACTTCTCAAACAATCGAAATCAGCGTTCCGCACCTGCTCCTTTCAATGTCTTCTATTATATCCTCCTCACAAAAAAGTTTGATGGAAAACACTCACGGAATAGAGAAGAAAAAGATACAATTATCAAACATCAACACGGCCCTAACTGGACCTGCCCAGCACTGTCTGTTTCTCTCATTAGATGTCGCGCTGATCCGTGTTGAAAAGTAAAAACCACGGTCGTATACATAGGCCGGGTGGCTCTCGTGGTGGGGGATGTTCCCTAAGGTAAGACAAAAGGTTTCGCAAACGGGCCACTGAGTATAGTAGCGCATACGTCGAATGCTTCGGGATTTCAAAATGAAAAAAAACCACGGTCGTCTAACCCACGGTCTATCCCAGGTGAACCAAAGATGTCTAGAGACAGAGTGTCAGCAAAATTCACACAATAATAAAGAGACCTGCAAAATGCCTAGTTGTTCTCTGCCGAATTGTGAGACAAATAAGTCAAGATTCGAAGGCGAAAGATCAACTTTTAAAGTGCCGAGTGATTTTTTCGCACGAAAAGAATG
>WSXT02134487.1:0-10622 GCA_011762715.2 Neuroterus valhalla
ACACGAATTCTAAAAAATTTGTCTACTAAGCGTATTTTCACTTCATGTTTGTTAAGTCACTACTTACGTGCCTTCCAGTAAGTTTTTCTAAAAATGGCAGATTCAATATAGTACATCAATTAAATAAATGGTTCAATAATACAAATGTTATTATTTTGTACATTTCAATAGTCTATATGAAAATTGTAAAGTAAATTCATTTAAAACAAAATAGTATCCTTAATAATATATTTATTGCAGAGGAATAAATATTTCATTGATATACGATACTGAATTTGTTATTTTTAGAAAAACTTAATGAAAGACATAAAGAAGCGCCTTGACAAACATAAATTAGGAATACGCTTAGTAGAAAAAGTTTTTAGAGTTCGTGTGCACCATTTGTATTCAATGACCTCACAGAACCCCTCACACCAAATAATGCTAGAATTAAATATTATTTTAGGTAATTGGTTCGCCACATTAGATCCGCCATTTTTTTTTGAAATTTTCAATACCGGATTCGTAGTTAGGAACCTCTAAAACCCCCTTAGACCAATTTTTAAAAGAATCAAAACCTTATTTAACGTACTCGTCCGCCATATTGGATCCGCCATTTTGTTTTTGAAATTTTCGACATTGGATTCGTGATCAGCGATTTTGAAAACTCCCCTACACCAATTTTGAACAGAATAAAAATGTTTTTTAGCATACTCGTCCGCCATTTTGGATCCGCCATTTTTTTTAAATTTTCGTCGCTGGATGTGAAGTCAGCGCGCGCGCGCGCGTGCGTGCGTGTGTGTGTGTGTGTGTGTGTGTGTGTGTGTGTGTGTGTGTGTGTGTGTGTGTGTGTGTGTGAAGCGCTCCGAAAAAGGGACCTAAGAGCTAAAACGCTGATTTTCGAGAAGAAGGAAAAGAACATGGCAAAAGTTTCAAAGCTTCAGCTGGTCCCTTTCTTTGGAGCGCGTCATACATGCATATATATATATATATATATATATATATATATATATATCATATGTCATATATTCCCTAATTTTCAACATTTCAGGGCGGAAACATATCGTTGGAATCGACGTGAATCGTAGATTTCCAATATATCGTTTCCAAGCTTCGATATTTGGAATTACGGTTTTTTTTATTTTTATATAAATCACCCGCTGAGAGGTTTGAGACCAGCCGTCGAGCAGCTTAGCCAGCTCGATGGCGTGAGGTGTGCCGCGTAGTGGGTGTACTGCACTCAGGCAGCTGGTGCAGAATCGTTCATCGCCGAAGAGTTCAATAGCCTAGGGCATAGAATCAGGGGGCCCCAGGGTCCATGGTGCAGCGCCGTTAGGGGTGCAGTGGACCAAGTCCCCAATGGGGGGGTTCGAAAGTGAGGCCCTCGTTATAAAGAAAGGAATTTCAAAAAGAAAGAAGAGTTTTGCCTAGAAGTAAGGTTATGAAATAGCACTTAGGACTCAAAAAGTGAGCATATAGATGGCAACATTTTCTATACCCTTTATGCTTCATAACCCTGGTTTTCGAGAAAAAATGTTGCTTTCATTCTGTAGGGAACACAATTGTACCCTCACCACCAAATTAAAACCAGCAGCTTACCACTCAAAGAATAGATGGCATGAAGCACCTTTAACGCGCATGTGTTGTCTGAATATCCTCATTCTATCCTATTTATATCATTCTTTTTTAGCATTCTTCGAATTTTATTCCCGAATAAACACGTATCTGCTCACTCATAACAGATATATTTTTCTGATACATCGAAAAAACGATATTACTCTAATATGAAGAATAAAGAGTGTCATTTACTTGCATGCATATTCTTATTATTTTTCCTTATGAAGTAAGCGAAATTTTTACTTCAAGAGTATTCTCTAACCAAAAAGAGAAAGTATTCTTAAAATGTGAAAATGAGCGGGACAGAAGAAATACGCGAAGAGAAATGAGCCTTGTTCTGTTCAATTATTTGTTTTAATGTTTTGTGCCACGTTCTTTAAGATCAGTTTCTATAAGAAGGCTCTATAATTTCGAATTCATAATAAGTGGCAAGCTCAAGGAAACACAACCAATTCTAAGGATAAATCGTGTGCACACAAACATCTTCTCCTCTTTACAGGAAATATTAGAGAAAGAAAGGACTGACGTAACATTTCAACAAAAGAAGTAATGTAGAGAGGGTATATTCTTGGCGCTTATTTATGTTGAAAATACTCTAACTTAGTGAGGAATTCTTAAAACAAGAATATCGTTTTTCAGTGTGCTGCGCCACCGTTATGATGATTTTTAAAATAATTAAGATTTGTACAATGTGAAGTTTCTTATTCACGAACCTTGGGTGGCGTCACATAAGAGGACTGTCCTATTTTTGGTGTAAAATTCGAATAGTTACGATTATTATCCTATATGTTGTTTCTTTAACCATGAATTCTTCTAAAAATTAATTGACTGTACTGAGGGACATGCAAAGAGACAAAAAAGTAATGCTGGGCTTGACTATTGATAAGCATAATATTTCTCGTAATCAATAACCTAATACCCAAAAAATAAATGATGAAAATGAGATCCGATGGATCGTCATCTTTCACACAATTGCAATTTTCCCAATCAGTATTATCTATTTGAAGACAGGAATTTTGGATAAAGTTCCGAAAAGCACTCCTCTGCGATTTTCTTTCAAACTCCGTATACTTATCCATTTTGACGCGTTGATTGCAAAAATCATGGTGAAAATTCGATTTTTTATGTCAGAAACTAAAATTCAGAAAATAATTTCCGTAAAATAAGCAGACCTGGTAAAATACACATTTTGTTTTATTGAATTTCTTCATACGTTTGAAAGTTCTCGAGATAATAGATGATGAAGATGAGAATTCCATACTCCGCCCCTGCCCAAAACGTAAGTATTCCCGTGACCCACATTATTTGTATGACCAGACTCGAGGATGACTTCCCGCCCTTTATGAAATTTGAGAAAAGAGGAAGGTATGTGACCTACATAATTTCCATGAATAGTCATAGGAGTGCCTTTTCACTTCCCGACGTGCGTATGTGCCGAGTTTCAAAAAAATCGAAGGTAGAAAAATGCAGACATTTCGGACAGATGCTAGGCATCAAATTCGCACCTTTATCGTTAAATATTTTGAAACCTTCCACTCATACTAAAAAATGGATGGAATATAAAAAATTATATTTTGACGAAATCTAGAATTCTTGTCCTCATTATTTCTTGGAATTCTTAATCCTTATCGAGATAAACGTGTAAACCATGATTTTTATGGTTTTCTCCATGAAAATCAAATCACGCCAATCTTTACTATGATTTTCGTAACCAGCGCGTCGAAATGAATGAAAATGTGTAATTAAACAAAATTGGAGGTAAGTGCTATTCGGAACTACAGCGGAGTTCTCATCTGTTCAGGTACAAAGAATCAAAAAAGAAAAACATTTAGGTAATATAGTCAAATTTTCGATTTTATGTCTGGAAAAAGTTACTTATTCATTTTCAATTAGAAAGTAAAAGGTTTCATACACATGCCAATATATTTGCATTGTTCCATCATTGCTGAAGCTCCACTTCTAGAGCACGTGGTCCCCACGCGCCTTTTTTTTCATTTGTTTGAAAAGGGTGGTAAATGAAGATCGATGCGTCTTCTTTTTAGATTTTCTATTGGCGATATTAGGTAAGCTGTTTCGCATTCAAAAATTATGCTTTCATATCTGGACTAAGGATTTTGCTGGGCAGTAGTTACGCCACTGGAATCGGACCTACAATACAGGTTTTACGGGACGAACAAAGAGTTTTTCGGAAAATTAATAAAAACGATCATAATACATTTCTTCAAGCTCAAATGCTTCCAAGATTGCTTATTCGAGCCGATAGGTTCGATATAACTCCCTAAATTGGAAGCAGTGAAATTTCACTGATTTTTAGTGAAAATCATCACTGATTTGAATCAGTGACCCATGTCTAGCTAATTGAATCTGTGAGATTGCTTTGTCAATGGATGTGAATTCTTATTGATTGGTTTGGTGGCCCATTTTTCACTGATCCAAGTTAAGAGAGAAGGAAAAAATATTTTGAAATACTTTTGAAAGGAAGTTGCTGCTATTCAGAGTCACATTATTATAGACTCATAAAGAATCAATCTCTCATTTATGCCTCAACTTTGAGGCGGATTAAAAATCATTCGAATAGTTTATTCACGTCCTACCACATGCATTCTTGACACCAACTTATTTTAATATGTAGCTCTGCTCTGTCTTTCCATTTTGGTGAGGGCTGCAAAGAATCAAAATTGACAGTCATATCACTAGAGGATATATTTACCTGATATCGTTAGGCCTAGGTCTTCTAATTCCCCTCAGGGTCTGCCTTGGCTGTGGTGATGAGCACCTGCAATCACAATGCATAACGCAGAGGGCGACACTTGTCGCCAAGGTGACGACAAAAGGTGCAGCGAAGAAATGCATAATCGTTGCGACTTGGGCTTCACGATTATATTCTGCCATCACTATACTTGCGTTCACTCGACTATAATAGCAAGGAAATTTTGTGCCCTCGTAGCCCAGTTCACGAGTGAAGTTTTCACAGTCCACTGTTGGTGGGTATCCACAACCTTTGATATTCACCATGAGAACAGCTTCAATGCCATCAGTACTTGCTGCGTAAATTCATTTCATCAAACACGCTTCAAAATTTGATTAATTTTCTCTATTCCTCTGGAAATTGCAGGATGGTTGCTAAAACGTTTCAAGCTTCCGTACAGAATTTCCAGACGAATAGCGCTAACGTTTTTGGCTAGTCGTCCAGAATTTCCGGACAAACTCTCTTAGTTCGATTTGTCAGAAATTCCTTCTCAAAACCCTCGTGAAAAGAAATACCAACTGCAATCTTTATGCAGTATGGACTTGTCTCGAAAAAAACACATAATCAGAAAGTGATGAGCTACTTTCAATTTGATCTGAAACAGTATTCAGTTGGTATCTCCTTTTACAAAGGAAGACTAGTGCACATTGTAAAATAACGACTAAGCTCGTATATCTTCGACACTGCAGATGGGAAAGAATATTACGTAGAGGAAAACACGTTTATACAATTGAATTATTAGTATCTTGCAGTGATTTTATTTGTTAAGAACAAATTCTCAAATTATTACTGGAAAAAAGATTGGCATTGTTCTCAAAAACACGAAATTACTTTTTCCTAAACCTTAAGTATGTTCTTGAAAAATTCACCCTACAGAACACATTCTCATCACGATACTCATATTTTGCGCCGCATATTATGTTATCGTGCTATGTGACAAAAGTTTTGATTCAAATCAAGTATTGCACATTGGTTTGGGTCAAGAAAAAATATGTGAAAAAAAAACTAGCATAAAGAAGTTTTAGATATCATTTCTCAAAATCTGCGTAAGCTTTAAAATGGATTTATCAATATCTCAAGGTTTCTTAGCAAAAAACAAACGAAGAAATCTTTTTGTGCGCTGTTTGTTTAAAATCACAATAAGTTTTCTAATTTGTACTCTGCAGCGAAGAAATATAAAAGAAATTTTGTAATATCTACAAACAAGTACAGAATAGTAATTGGTAGCTGTGAGTGGAAATAAAAAATTTATCGCAATGAAAATAGAAAATATTCTTTTATTATCCGCAGAAGATTGCAGTATTAACAGAAGACTGTAGTAGAATTGCCAAGTACCAGAGAAAAGAGTTACTTACTAGGTAGAATGTGCTACAGACGGAATATCAACAAAAGAAAACCTACTACCGTTGGAGGTTACTATTGGAGATTATTATTATTATTATTATTATATTAGGCTACTGAAAATGCGGGCGCGCCAAGCGTGCATTCACGTCTGTGCATTTCCATTTCCTAACATTTTATTTATGCATTTTCAATTCGACAATCCATTATCAACAAACTTTCAATTATCTTCTGAGAATTCTAAGAATTGGATTATTTTGAATTTAATAAAAATCGAATTGGATTATTTATAATTATTTAAATAAATTATAATTTCGTTACCGGCATGGGAGTGTGAGGCTGCGGTAAATGCAAGGTGTGGAAGTTTTGTCTAATTGTTTTCATAGTGTATATAAAAAGAAAGTTGCGGTGTGAATATTCTTTCAGGAGTGAGATTGTTAGTGTCAATAAGGCATCGATAGACAAAGACAAAAGACCGAAGTTCTACTCGCAGCTTGCTTCGTCGAAGGGCTTGTCTACTGTATTAGTGCATTTCTATAGGAAGAAAAGTTTAGGGGAAGATAACGTGGGCATAGCCCTTTGAAAATCAGGCAGGAAGGAGCAGTAGGTACAGGTTCCAGAGATAAAGGCGGTGCGGTCGATTCAGGTGGATAAAAGGAAAAGCCGGAAAAGGTTAAGCCTGATTAGTGGATACTGGAGATAAGATAGAAGTGATGAATTTGGAAGAATCTCACAGAATGATAATAGAGGTAATGGCAACGGATAAAAAAAGCAGGAGAGAAGTGTGAAAGAGAGAAAGCAAGAAATTAGGCGATATATGTCAGAATGCATATAAGATATGGAAAGGTACCAAAAAATCGGAGAAAATTTAGAGAAAAGGATGCAGTGTCTTGAGCAAAAACTAGAGAACTAGAGGGAACCCAAGAAAAAAGTATGAAAGTAAGAAATTAGGGTAGAAAAAATGCAAAGCTCAATCCAGAAGTTTGAAGGAAAGGAAGATGAAGAATGAGAATGAGGGAAGGTTGCGAAAATTGGAAAGAAGAATGAAAAGGAATGAGAGTGGGGAAAGAAGAAAGAATATTGTGCTTGAATGTATAAGATCAGGGGGAAGGGAGGTGTGGAAGACGCTGGTGAAATTAAAAAACAGAGAACATAAAAGGAAAATAATGTCGAAAAAGAGGCTGTAGTATGGAAATGCACTGAAAAGAGAGAAACAAATAAGAAAGAAAGAAACAATACTAGGAAAGGGTCATTGATCAGCAGACGGGATAGAAAAATGTAGCGAAAAGATGAACAAGGTGAAAATAAGGGAAGGAAATTTAGATGGGGGATGAAAGTACGGATAGGAGAGAAGAAGTTAAGGGGATACTGTTGAGAAGAGAAAGAAAAATCGGTAGCTGTGATGAGACATCCAAGGTAGAAAAAAGGCAGTTTGTAGTAAATTAACGGAATATAGAGGAAGGAATAATCGTGCAAAAGAATACAGAAGAAAGAAAAAGGAGCGTAATGTGTTATGTTGAAAAAAAAAGAGAAGGAAAATAAGAAGTTTGAAGAATAGGCAGCAAGGGCTACCAGAGAGATGGAGAAAGGAAAAAAGGAAGAATGGGAGAAAGGAGAAAGGAGACTGACCAGGCTCAAATGACGGGACAGTATTACTAATAGTAAAAAAAGAATAAGGATAAGGGGTAAAAGATCATAGGAGAGTTACGATGATGCCGTCATTATACGGGGTGTCTTAAAAGGATCGTCATCCAATTCGAGGGTGGGTTCTTGGCGCAATTTTCAGAACTTTCATCCTTTGCCCTTTTGCGTTTGATTCATCGTTTGATTCAATCTCAAGAGAGAGTAAGGTTTAGAGGTGGAGATTACGAGAAAAGTAGAGGAAGGAGTAAGGCAAGGTAAAGGAAAAATATACACACCGGCATATGCGGATGATATAGTGCCCTAAGCGGATAGTGAGGAAAGAAAGGCGGCGAAAATTCCTTGATGCGGAAAAACTGAGGCTTATTACAGAGGAAAGGTACAAAGCTTGGAAAAGAAGAAGGAGGAAAGAATAAACGGACAAAAAGATATGAAGGTAAAAAGTTATAGGAGGTGAAGGAATTTGAGTGCTGGAGAATGTGGAGCATAAAGCGCATATTAAAGAAAGGATTAAGAAAACGCGGAGATGCAGAAAGCATCAGAAAACATGAAGCACATATAGTGAACAGGAGAAATGAGTTTTCAAAAAGACTGGAAGAAGCGTATGAGGTTGTTCGATACGCTGGCATGGCCGGTGTTAATCAATGAAACAGAAAACGGAATGGGGCGTAGAATTATAAAGAGAATAAAAGAAGAGGGAGGAGATAGAGCAGGGTCCTTCTGGGACCAAATGCACGACAAAATCACAAGGAAGAGCCAGCAAAACCCTCGTGTGTCTTGAGGACACGGAGTGACTCAAGTAGGACTTCTCTGTGCATCTATCCAGCAAGTGCCACGGCCTATTTTCGGCACACGGGTATGGCTTTGAGGTTACTGATCAGTGAAGGCGTTGCACCTCCAACAGCACTAATGACAAGAACAATTATTTTAATTAAATATCCTTGATGAGATCGCTTAAGTTGATTTCTGCGATCTGTCTACCTCTCCTTTTTCTCGAGTTTCTTTCCTTTCATGTTGAAGTCAGCCGAGGCCGAGAATAAGATCACGAACGTAGTTCGGTGATGTTTGTCAAGGACCCCGATGTCGAGTCTTGTGTGTTGGATAAGGGCTAATGTCGAGAAATCGCAGTTTCAGTAGATTCCGCACTCTTCTTTTTAATAATAGACTTTACACCCTCTTGGAGCGTTCAGAAGGGCAGATAGTATATGCCACAGGTGCTTAGGGACTTTAGGACACGCCCTGCACCTATGGCTGGAAACCTCTTGACGTAACATGCCTCTACGGTATGCTAAGGTGGAAATCACACTGTCCTGTTACGCGAGAATAAATTTCTCTGTTCTTGAATCGAATCTGGATGATTTGAGAAAAGCAAACGTGGACTCATGTAACAAGGATTGATCTTTTACAATTTTTAAAAGTTTCCGTGCAACACCTTGTCCTCATGTTATTTTAGGAAGTTTTTGGCGCCTTTTTTCCTAACTAGTGCTTTTGAAAGTGAGGCATCTTGATGGAGTAATGCACTGTCCTAACTTCCGATGTTGAGGTTCAGGCCAAGGGTTTCAGCTGCCTGCTCCGCGGCTATGTAAAGGAACGCTCCTCCTCCAGTCATTTCGTGATTCCTGAACATTCTCAGGAAGAGATCTCTACTGTTTGCGATGATATGAACAGTACTTGGGATTATTCGGCTGTATAGGCATTGCAGATTAAGAAGTCCGCGTCCGCCTTCTGGTCGTGCGATGTATAAGCGTGGAACGGAAGAGTTGATATGCAAGCTTTTCTATACATATGCATCATCTTGCGCGTAGTCAAAATGAATTTACCCTTGAAAACGGAAACAAATTTGTTATTTCTGAGATCAGAACTCTCAAATCATAACCATTCGAAATTGAAGGAGTCATGCAATTCCTGGAAGTCGATTATGTGAGTTTCCACACTCCTAGTTTCTAAATCCCCACTTCTAGTTTAAAAAAATTTAAACCTCACTGATTACAACTAGTCATACGATGAAGCTGCGTGCGCAGCTCGCAAGCTTAAGCGCGCTTGAGACGCGTGTCTGTTGAATCTCGCAGCTTCACGCTCTATTATCAATACATCTTGCGCTTCGCGCTTTGTCTGTGTACTCCCCTCTATTTGTGTATAGATATTTTAAAACTGAAGAGAGAAACATTATTTATATTGTTATAGTGGGTGAACTTCCGAAATGATATATTCAGTAAAAAAACTATAAAATCATCATTTTTTTTATTTATCTCAGCTAATATGAAAAATTCAAGAAAATGATTCCAGAAAAAGTCATAGATCTCGTTAATATACACATTTTTCTCTTCAAGTATTTTTCTATAGGAATGACAATTTTCCATAAAATCCGTGGTGAATCGGAATTCATCAAAAAACCATGAGAATCATGGTTTCTTGGGATTATTTCAGCTAATCTGCACATTCGAAAGAATGTCCTGCATAAAAATGGTAGATCTCATCAAAATACTCATTTTTTGTGACACGCATTCTGTTATAGGAATGGCAGTTTCTCAGGAAATCAATGGTAAATCGATTTTCATGTTATAAAAAATGCTCAGTCACACAAGAGTGATTGGTCACATCTAGAACCCCTTTGCCCAAATTCTCTCTAAGAAAAAACTTTTTAATTGCTGAGGATAAGAGAATAGGAAAAGAAGCTCAAATGTGATTACACTGATTCGAAAACTTAACCTCAAAAAAAAAACTTTATTTATTAATACATGCATAAACATAAGTAGCCAGGAATCGATGTATCTATAATTTTCTCGGAAACTATCACCCATCAGGGAAAAAATTCATGCAACAAAAAATTTGCATTTCGATGCCATCTACAACTTTTGTCTGAAACATTTTTTGAATTTTGCATATTACCTGAAATAAATGGGAAACATGGTGATTTTCATGGTTTTTCCATGACTTCATCATAAAAATCAAATTTTCACCAATTTTCAATATCAGATTCGTAATCAGTGCGTCAAAATACATAATACATTATTATACGGAGCCCGAAGAGAATCGGACATACAATCTTTTCAGAAGTTTATCTATATATTTATCAAATTTTGTATATCTTTTTGGAATAAACAATTTTCCTTATAGACATTTCTCTCTTTATCTTGTGTACTTTAGCCTTAATCTTGACTTTTTTCTTTTAAGGGTATTGCACAAACCGACTCACACGATCTCTCAAATATACGATGGTACATGAAACTATATTGCCGGTAAAGTAGTTCTCGCAATGAATAAATAGTGGAGACAATATAAAATTGAATTATTT
>WSXT02134509.1:0-10622 GCA_011762715.2 Neuroterus valhalla
GCTATAGAGTAGAAATTTGGGAGTGGAAAGAGCAAGAAGAAGTCGAAAGTCTCAATGAAAGCTAGAGGAAAGGGAAGGTTTGAGGACGATTGGATGTCCAGGATACATGCTGAGAGAAGAAGTTAGTAGGGAGGGAAGCATTGTTTGGAAGTTGAAGAGAGCATAGAAGTTCGAAGAGAAGCTAAAGAGGGTAGAAGGAAGAAAAATCGTACAATAATGCCTTAGTAAGATTGGGTTTAGAGAGAGAAGAGCCAATGCAGGAGGTTCGAGATGGGAAAGTGAGAAACACCGATTGAAGAAAGGATGTGATATTCAAGAAGGGAGTGTAAAATGGCAGGAGATAGAATCAGAAATGGCAATGAGACAGGGAGAGAGAAGATGGAGGAAAATTATGAAATATCAGTACAGCAAGTGCTTTAAGATGGTCAAATGGGTGGGAGAAACAGAGCACCTGATGACGTAATAAAGGAAGATTAAGTGGAATAGAACGGTGGGGTCCAGAATGGGTGAATACTAACAATAAGTGTTGAAAATACTGATCAGATAATAAATATTCATTAAAAATATGATTTCTCATTTTAAATAAATATATATTATTCATTATCATCTCAATATAATTTTGAAAATCAGAAATCACTGAAATCTACTCTTTTCAGAAATTTGATTATCTCGGAATTCGAAAACTCTGGTTTTGATTTTTTCGAAAATGGAAGATTGAAAATTTTTTCCTTGAGGAACATTTCTGTTCCGGTGAATGGTTCCATAAGTGAATCTGGATATAGATAATTTAAACACGCTTTCTGAATTCAGTTCGAATGCATAATGATTTTCAAGCATCAAAGGATTCAGAAATACCCCACTTATGTATTTACGGATTCCGGTGCATAATCTACTATATAGGTCAATGTTTTGAAAGAAGAAAATTTTTCACAGCTGCACAATTATCATATAATTCATATAGGGATCATTCAATGACAAATGCACGTTGATAATCCGTCAAATCAATTAAAAATGTATTTCACTACATCGAATTTCCACGAACACAAAGAAATTATTTTATAATTCTTGTGTCATCTGCCTATAGTCGTTAACAACTGTCTGGCAATTGCTCTTTATTTACAAACATTAAATAAAATGATTATTCTATTTCGAATTGGAAGCCATTGAGAGTTAATGATCACTATGTCGGATATTCTATATTTTAGCAATGTTCTATCAGGAATTCCCCAATTTTGTAATGTCGAATGTTGCAACTGTCGGAAATTGTATTGCTTACTATTATTATTATTATTATTATTATTATTATTATTGGATAATAATATATTATTTATTGGATATATTATTTTATTGGATTTTCTAGTGAGGAGAATATTTATTTTTCAGGATTTTTCAGTTATGATATTCAATAATCATATTTGATATACTTATTGAATAATTGTAATGTAATTAAGGTTGTGTTTTTCAAATCCTTGGAGAAATAAATAATTGGTCGAATTTAAAATCCGGTTATAAAGAGCGATTATTCGTCGCGCATTTTCTGGCTTACCCAGTTATGTATTGCCATTCAGCTTAAGTGTGATAACCTTCTGTTGTATTAGCGATTTTAAAACAAGAGTTATATGATTGTTGACTTAGTCATTTAGACTTGTTATGAATCTATGTTCTATTTTCACATAAGAGATATCATAGTCACGGATGGAAATTATAAAAATATTTCATATATCTCAATGAATTTAAAATTAAAGATATAAGATGTGAATATATATTTATTAATTCAATGACTGCAATTATATAAATAAAAATTCTCGCGATAAAAAAGAATCGCCTCCCTAATGCGCTGAGATTCGAACCCAGGACTTTTTGTCTGCTGGACAAGCACTGGTCTGGTGAACGATAGGTCCTGTGTCCATATTTGAACGGCGCGGGCGTTGAGAGACGGTTCTTCTTTTCTTGTGAGTTCGTATCAAATTCATTATTTTGAAAATTTGTTATCTAGTCCGGATAAATTGTTATTCCTTTGAACAAATTTCATAAGCACATGCAGAAATTCGCCATTTTTGAACAGATTTGTTTCGTTTCTTCAACGGGAAGAACAATAAATATTTTAAATGAAATTAATTAACAAATGCATGAAATTGTCATTTTTAGTAAAAAGAATTCGTTTCTTTTTAAATGAACTTCAGAAATGTGCGAACTATCTCTTTATATAATACCTGGTAGAAAAAAATTCTATTCGCTCAATCAAATTGCATAAAAAAAAAATTTGTTTTGCCAGTTTTCAGCATATAGATTTCGTTTTTTATAGAGAACTAAATTTACAATATCTTGCTAGTAGATCTCTTTAGTTTTTTTCATTTGGTACTGAACAAATAGTCATTGTTTTTTCAACCTAATCAATCAAATATGTGTAGCTAATGAGCCTTTACTGTGATACCTTGCTGTTAGACAACAATTCTTATTACAAAAATAATTTTATAAAAAAATTACTCTGAGGCCGTTTGAATGGGAATAGCATATTGTTTTTGATGGAAATGATTAGAATTTTTGAGCAAGGTCTCTCTGTTATGATACTGAATTATCTGTCAGTACATGTTTATTATCTCTAAAATTGTTTATAAGTATCAGTCAATATTATGAACATTTAAACTATTAAATTTGTTTAAAAATGAAGATTGTTGTCTAAAAGAAGAATGTCACAGTATTGATAAAAAATAACTAAAGAGGACTACTACCAAAACTTTAAGAATTTGTTTTCCTGGAAAAACGGAATCAATATGTTGAAGAATGGCAAAACGTCGAGTTCGTTCATTTAATTTGTTTAAACGAATATAATTTTCTTCAACAAGTATCATATAAAGAGGTATTTTTCATATATCTAAAGTTGATTTAGAAAGAACACGAATTCGTTTTACTGCAGAATGACAATATTATACTTTTGTTGATTATTTTCGTTTGAACAAAGGATACTTATTGTTCGGAATTTGAGAACGGCACAAAAAAGCTGTAATCATGATATTTATTGTCCTTTCTTTCGAGAATGTGAAAAAATTAGTTATAAAATGAGGAATTTTTGCATTGCTTCTTGAAATTTGTTTAAATAATTCACACGTGTTTCACATTTTCTTATTAATTGTATCGAATTTCCGTTTTCCTCATATTCCCATTCAAAAACACACATATGAATTAACTATATACCATTTCTACTTAAAATCTAACTTTTATTGACTAATTTGTTTATGAAAATTGCAGACAATTTTGTGAATATTTTGGACGGCAGGACATACTTGAAGCCAAGTTTCTCTACTAATTCTCTGTACTTTCGCATAAATTGGATGAATTCCCACAAAATGTCATCACCGGAACTTTTTGATATTTTTATTTATGAATCCATTGTATCCATTGTATGCTCTAAGAGTGCTGTTAAAACTTTTGTAGACTTTGACCTGAAGAAAGGAAAATATAAATCAGTTGAATAGTTTCTGCTGGAAGGTAATTTTTTCCCGGACACTCCATTTGGCATGCCACGTTTAGAAATCCAATTCCCGACCGATCACTGGAGTTAGGCAGCATCGGGCGCAGTGCGTATTCGGATGGGTGACCGTTCGGGAATACCGCGTCCTCTGGCATGTTAGCAGGAGACTGGTGCCCCCTTGTGTATTCAACAGAACTAATTATGACCCTTAACAAGTTACTCTTACCCCGTAGGGCTGAATAGTTTAAGAAAATGATAATAAAATTTCGTGAGGCAGAACTGTTCAAAACTGTGAGACAGAATTATTTAATATATAATAATTTTAAAAGTTACCTTATTGATGAATCATTTATGAGTAAATTATTCCCAAAGATTATATATTGCTGTAATAATGAGCAGGATTTCAAGGTAGCGAGATAAAAGGTCATGTCTGCTATCGAATAACACAGCCTTTTGTTTACCAGATAATTACATCATTTCCAAATGTCTCGAACACTCAAATGTTGAGCTTAACAATAGGGAAATTGTTTGTTATGGAAAAATGCTGAATACTTTTTAATGACTGAAGAGCATTCCCAGTTTTATTCAATAAAAAAATGTTGGTTACAATGAAGTGAGTGGGAATCACTTATTATAGATTGTGGTGTAGAATTAGAGAAGAATTATTTTTAGTTATTTAATCAAATTGATATTATAACCTATATAACCGATTATAATTTTGATTTCATTTTTACTGTAAATCAGAACGGGTTTTCATAAGAAGAGCCTTATTTTTGAAAAAGCTTGTTTGAATTGTTGCCTTCGACCAACAGATGAGTAAAAAATATAAATGAATAATATGCAGGAAGAGAATATAAAATAAATTGATCCATATTCGAATTCTGCAATGAATGAAATCTGAGATATCAATTTGTCAATATTGGGGTAGCGTAATTTAGGGGAATTTCGATTTTCCAACCGTTTCATTAGATTGTTGTTTTCGATCAAGGGACAGGTAAAAAAAGAGAGAAATTCACGAAATATGAATTCATCAATAAAGAGTAGAGTGTTCTCAGAATCGCCCGCTTATTTGATATTTTTCATTGTTACACAAATTATTATGACCTGATTTTTCTTATTCGGACCTCAATGTAGAAAGTTAGATGCATTTGAAAATATTTTTCCTGGAAACCGACAATCAAAAATGGCCAAGTAGAGGGGGGAGGAGGTAGAATTTTTTAACAGTACAGATTTTTGCGAGAAAGTTTTGTAGGAGATGAATTTCGTAAACAACCCATAAATATCAAGATGAAAAACTTCCAGATCTGTGCAATAATGTCAACCTTGGTAATAACAAAATTTTTGGAAATAATCTTTTTCGTCCATATTCATATATTTTTGGCGGAAAAATTGGGGAAATTTCAGTACCAACTATTAGGTAAATGGCATTTTTTATTTTTTTTTTTCGTAATGCTCAGATTCATTTATTGTTCAAACGGAAATGGTTCATTTTTGCTTTTCATTGCGAAAGAAATGTTGTCGTTAATATTTCAAATGGTAATACCTAAATTTCTCTTCAATTTTTTGGACGTGTGCAGGAAACAAAATTATTTCTAATAACAGTTTGTTTTTTCCCAAAATTCAGGGTGATCCAGAAATTCATACCTCCTCATTTGCGGAAAAACTTGAAGTTTGGGGCTTTTTGGAGTCTCTGGAATATAAATTTATGTAAAAAAAGGAAATTAGACATGAAGGAACGAAAATATCAGAATTGTGAGATAAACAATTGTGAATTCAATATGGGAGACAAAAATTAACATGGGTTCATTTGTATAGAACTTGGTGATCGAGGGTTTTCGAAATCTCCGACATCGGATTGGATTTCGAAGTCTGCAAATCCATTATGGAGGATCAGAAATGCCAAATCCGGAGAAAGGAGTTCCAGGATCTGATATGGCGGAAAACGTATTGAAATTTAATATTTGTTTATTTGCATGACACCTCGTGAATGGAGTCTCTGACATTGAATTTGATGTGAAAATTCTGAAATCCGATATGGGAAAACCATAATACTAAAATTGAGGATTCAATATGTCGGCCAAAATCCATATTGGTCTATTTATATGGAAATTTGTACTAAAGGGATTGGAGTCTCAACATCGAATCTGATGTCAAAGTTAAGAAATTAAATACAGAGGATGGAAAATGCAAGATATAGAGCATGAAAAATAAAGGGTCCAGTATGGCGTCAAACATTAAAAAATTTATATTTGTTTGATGGCTCAAAACTTGGTGTATGTGTGTTTTTGGGGTTTCTGACATTGAATTTTCATGTCAAAATTTGAAATTAGGATTTGGGATCCAATATGGCGGCCGAACTTTGTATTGTTTTTTTTTGTATAAAACTTGATATTTCAGGGTTTTTAAAGTTCCTGACATCTCATGTAATGTCAAAATTAAAAAGTTCAATATGGAGATGCGGGACCTTATGTGGCGGTCCAAACTTCGAAATTCTCACACTTCAGATGGAATGAATCATGAGACAAGGATGTTTCCGGAGTCCTTGAATTCGAATTTGGTGTGGAGTTATGAAAAACCAATATGGACAATCTAAAACGGTGTCTGGAATTTCAAATTATTCTTATGGCAAATTTGAAATTCCAATTTTTGCATGGAACTTCATTTGAGGTGGTTTTTGGAGCCTCTGACTATGGAATGGATACGTCAATTGGAAAATTGAAAACACAGGATCTGATATCGCGGTGGGGATTCCAAAAATTTCATATATTTGTATGAAACTTGATTGAATCTAAAGGATCCACAATTTCGATAAGAATTCCCAAATTTGTATATATTTGTATGAAATATTGTACAAGGGGTTTTATGGGGTCTCTGAATTCGAATTTGGTTTGGAAAGAAAGAAATTCAATTTTTAAGGTCTCTGACCTATAATATAATGTCTAGAGTCATGAATCCGAAATAGAGGATCCAATATGGTAGTAAAAATTTCCAGAATTCCTCTTTTCATCCCTAGAATCATTCATTACCCCAGTAATTTCGTCACTCCATCACGCATTAACAGAATTTCTTCCTACTGTCGCAGTACTACACACTACCGAAACACTCTCGGAGATTCCATCCCGCAGTATTATCCATGCACCCTTCACATTTTTGTTGCGCGATTCTGTCTCACAATCTCCATTGTAATGCCCTAAATAGTTATTTAGCTTTTCACGACATACTATTTGTACTTCTTGTTTTTGCAGATTCTCTTTTCTGACTTGCGTCTGTTTAGATTTTCGGAACAAAGTCCCTTGTATGAGGGAGAAAAGAATACGTGGGTAGAGACCTATTCCTTGAAAAGTGTCTTGTTACCGTTACGCTTAAAAGCGTTATTCAAAAGCGTTATTGAAAAACGTTCTTGACTCTAGGGAGGGATATATGACACCAGTTGAAACTTTCACAAGCATCTTTTACGGCCTATTGCAACAGGAAAGAGAAGCATTATGCTCCTAGTATATTCTCACTAGTATTGACTCCAATTCTCACGAGCATCGTTTACGAGCTATAAATTCCACACAAATGCAGTCAAGTGACACGCGGAAGGAACGATGTTCCTCCCGTTGCTTAACAAATGATGAATGTAAACGTTCCTCAAATAATTATATAAAAGTGATTCGTGTCTTTGAGACGTGCGGTAGGAACGGGGTTTCGAATACGTATATACGTACGTCTTTCCTCCTTAGCACGCATTCGAAACTCCGTTTCTACCGCATGTTTCAAAGACACGCATTCCTTTTATATAATTATTTGAGGAACGTTTATATCCAGTGTTTACTAAGCAAAGGAAGGAACTTTGTTCCCGCCGCGTGTCACACTTGACAATTCCCCTTTTTAATAAATTTTCTTCTACCTTATCCTCGACCTAGGTTTATTTCTGAAACTATTAGATAGTGAAGCAATCCGCATTCAAAAACTCTCACAGCTCTTGTATTTGTCACAAGTACTCTCAGTCTCTCGTCCGTTTCAACAAAGTAGATCATATTATGGCTTTCGCCGCTGCGTAGTTGTAATAAAGAAACCCTTTTTTACGCATAAAATGATCGATTTGTCCCAAAAACTATTCGTTTTTGGTTCCCCAAATGACAAATACTCCAGTATATTTAGTTGGATTCCTAAATGTATTATTGCAATTCTTGGGTAAGAGATATTTTTTTAGATGTACAATATAGGAAGCTTAAATCCAAGTTTTCGACCATCAGACCTTTGCAGGTTGTTCGCCATCTTGAACTTTTAAGACGAAAGTTGTAATTCACACGATCCCCTTTAATTTTTGTTCAAAAGTTTTTCTTGTAAGAGATATAAATATTACCACACATTCATGTCAAAATTTATTATATTTATTATTTTGCCATTGTCGAACTATCACAAACTGTCAGAATCCATTATTTGTTACTCGGATTTAATTTTAGGCTGGCGTCGGTCTGTTTTTTTTTGCCAATATCGGCCTTTAATCGAATGCCACCATTGGCTGGTCTTTGAATCGGTAACCGGGACAATACAAGCCTGTTCGTTTTGCCGATATTGATCCAGTATCGACTGCCAGTATACAATTGGACTTTATATTTACAATCGGGCCTGAGTTAATTCGTTCGTTTTGCCGAGATTGGGTCCATAACTCTGACAATTTTGTTTTTAAGGAAAAAAATGATAAGCAGAAATTCTTTCCCTTTGTACGTTCTACAAGATATTGTACTTACAATTTTTGAGTCTTGGAAAAAAAAGTCCAAAACATTTTTCAAAATGCTCCTACTCTCTGATTTTTCATCCAAAATAGCAAATTGACGAACTTGACCTGTCTTTTTGGTCCCTTAAAATGTGTGCCAAAGGTCGATCCAATCCGACTAGTCTTTCAAAAGTTATGCAGTATACAGACGACGAAAACGACAACAGATAGAACGACATCAACGTAAAAACTACTTTTTCAGAATCAGGGGGTCTCAAAACGTGGAGATAATCATAAAAGTTTTGCGATATCACCGAAATCGGAAAAAATATTCGATCAAAAAATACTTCCAACCCTCTTTTCATTCGTATAATAGATTGTTGAGCAACAAATAGGCAAAATACGTAGAAACATCCAATGAATTAATTTGTAAAACTCACTTTTCTAATAAAAAATTGTATTTACTGTTTTCTTGATTGAATAAAAAATACGACTTTTATTCTCGATACAAGAAATCACCCCTTAATTCAAGATGTCGGGCAGCCTGAAAAGGTTTGATAGACGAAAACTTGGATTCAAGGTTCCTATATGGTACCCTAAATGTGTCAAAAAATATTTCCTACCCAATGAATTACAATAATAAAATCTAAATACACTGGAGTATAACAACTCTGTCAGTACCTTCGCGTTGCACGTCCACCCAACCATTCATAATTAGAGCAATTCCTTGGCAAGCGTGTGTTTCATTGTCTACTCCAGACCAGAGTTCAAGACCATTCTGAACCCTATCAATCTCATTTCTTTTTCTTTGTTACCGATACGTACAAAATATCTAGCTTCCTTACGTGCATAGTATCCCGCAACTCCTTTTCATTCAGATCATTTACACTTCTGGTATTCCACACACCCAGTCTGCTTTCTTCACCTGAAATTTTAATGGAGGCACGAGGTCTGTTATTGAAAGTTGCAATCCTGTCTCCTTAGGCTGCATTAAAATTTGTTTTTTTAATCGTGTAAACTATCCACCGAAGCACTAGCTTCAAGCGAGAAAATGTTTCGTAAATGAAGTCATATCCAAACAAAGAGCTGATTCGTCATATTTTGGTGTATTATCCATAATGTCAGTCCCACTAAACATCAGTCATGTGAGGAAAGGTAAAAAAGAAAAAGGTAGAAACAAATGAATTCGGAGCTTTTGTTCAGGAATAATCACTATAAACCAGAGAAGACGGATCGCATTAGAAGGTTTTAACAATTCAAAATCCCTTGGAACGTCTTTTATGTCCTTGTTCCTCATTTCTCATTATGCAACACAGTTAAAAAGATTTCTATACCCATATCAAAGCCGATCATAGTTGTCGATCGTAACCTCAAATGAATACAAACTCTCATTCCCTTCGAACGCTTTTAAACCTGCTTTAAAAATATTAAATTGAAAAATCCAGTAGAACTGTTCACAGTTATACATCTCTTCGTCGTTCAATATTCGCTTTTTTAAAGTATTATCAAGAAGAAAAGCATGAAATAATGGTATAAATATCGAAACATTATCTTTTACCACACAAAATTAATACTGGTAACGTTAAGTGGCCAGTACTATGAATATTCATATTCGTCTCTGAACCATAGACGTAAGAATGACCGGGATGGAGCACAAAGTGTCATCTTAGGCGAGCGGGTTGACTTGATAGGTCGGGAGAGGTGAGGTATCCCCACTCTCTTGGAAGGCGCCTCGACGACTCTGGATTGGCGCTGACTCACTTGGCTCACTGGACACGCTGAGAGCCATCCAAAAAAGGGGAGAGGGCATGCGTGGTGTGCGTCCTTCCCTTACTTACGCGTTGCCAGACCCCGTAGGTTTGTGCCCCATCCCGTTAATTTCTATGTCCATGCTTTGAACTGATTGAATAGTTTCACATTACCCGGTTGGAACCCACGTCAATGAGGAACTCTTGCGATGAGAGACATCATTCTAAACCGCGAAGACACTTTTCAGAAAACTATTACAATTGTAAAAAATAATTGAGATCCAACGCGATTCGGGAAAAAATGAACTTCAAATTGTTTATTCCTTTTTCTCCAACCGTTAATGGAAAATGATGAAACGATACGTTCTTTTAGGTTAGGTGTATCATTCATTTAATTTTTCTAATGTCATCCAGGAAAATGCACAAGCTCCCAGTCGAACCGCGGTTGAATACACCAATGGCGACGTTTCACGACCGTGAGATGAGGGTACACATGCACGACAAAATCACAAAGAAGGGCCAGCGAAACCCTCGTGTGTCTTAAGGATACGGAGCGACCCAAGTATGACTGCTATTTGCATCCATCCGGCAAGTGCCATGGCATATTTCTGGCACACGGTGATGGCTTTGAGGTTGCTAACCAGTGAAGGCGTCGCACCTCCAAGAGCACCGATGATAAGAACAATTAATTTAACCG
>WSXT02134520.1:0-10622 GCA_011762715.2 Neuroterus valhalla
ATGCTTACATCTAAACTCGTCTGTCGATAATCGACTGCGCTCAGGAGTTTTGGTTTTCTGCAGTTTTCCTCTCCTCTTAGCAAATGTTCAAGCGAATGCGAGCGTTTTAAATAAAAAATCTGGCTGCAGACGGTAGGGGTTTCATAGAATAAAAATCCCACAGGATTGAGTACGTCAGGCATTGCTTGGAGGCCTATTATGTTGAGTTGGGGTTATTGGGGAATTCGGGAAGGGATTTAAGTTGAAGGGTTCAATGTCTGACGATCTCCTGTGGGACGGGGGAATATAGATATGTAAAAACCCGAAAGGGGTATACATGGAGTAATAAATCTAATCTAACCTAATCTATTTGAGCAATCAAAGATTACTTTTGTTATTTATTAATAATGGTAAGCATCATGAAAAAATTGATTGCATTATTTGGTATTTATTACAGGTTGAAAAATAAATGTATTTTACATATACTGACATCCTGTGGATGTTTTCCTATTTGTAAATTCTAAAACTCAAAATATACTTTAGGTACAGAATATTAGTGAGAATATTAGAAGAATATCATAATAATATATTATCATTATAAAAATTATTTTAAAGACTATTAGTGAACGTTATTAAATATTGCTAATAATCCTTTTTATTATTACTTATTTCAATTATTTACAAACTGTTTTTGTAGGTGAATAATTTTTCCAATTTATCACTTCATTAATTCAATGTATGTGGAAAACTATATGTGTACTCAAACTTTTTTTCTATGCCCCTATCAGTATTTTTGGTGAGATTTTTTTCCTCTAAAAATACTATCAAATGTCTGTTAGTTTCAACATTACCCTTTTATTAAGAAATAACATTTTATAAATTATTTGTTTAATTTTCCATATGAGATAATGTTGAAACAGGGCCGATGCGCCGACGCGCTCTCTGTCGGAATTTTTAACCCCAATGAAAGCCAGTGCAGGGTTGCCAGATTCGGCGATTTATCGCGAATTGGTCGATTTAGGGAGGGCTTGCAGCGACATGGAATTCAGAAAGTCGCTGAACGACCAATAGGGTGATTAAAATATTTGGTAGTTTAAATCAGTCAATTTTCTAATGAAAATATAAAAATTGATGTAGTTAAACTCCAATTGCAAACACTGTCACGTAAGTAGATTGGATCATGTGGTCGTCCTTCGCCATTGCAATCAAAGTGTCAGGAGCAGCATTGAAAAATGTCTGATTCTTCTATGTATTTTTGTATGCTATTTTTGTATTATGATTATTTTACATTCAAATGATAAGTTATTATCGTTATTATAGAAAAAATAACCTAAAATCATATAAGGTCCAATGCATACGACTCATATTTATTATTTTAAGCAAAATCTATTGGATCTCCTCATTAATTGGGATTCATTTATGTGACTAATGCATGAAAATGCAATCTCAAATAGAGGAATTGGCTATTCTTCGAAGATAATCTTTTGCCAATGAATTATAGTCGATATTAGGAGGGAACCACTTTTTTATGTTATAGGCCCAAAACTACAGCATGAGTATCACTATTTCTGATCTATGTAATTTTATTTCTTATTGTGTGTTGTTTAGAATTGCTGTAAATATAATTGATGAAAATTATTTTTCACGACTACAATACACTGGTTGAAGATTCCATCAACTTATAATTGAAATTTGTCCTGAATCGATAACATTTCAACGTATATAGTTTTTTCTCCCTTTCACAAAATGTCTACTCCAACCCATTTTGTGGATACTAAACCCTGGTCCTTGAAAATAATACCAAAAACCAAATGTGAACTCTTCAAATGGCCTGTATTAGATATAATGCGACCCCGTTATTGCCGCCATATTACCTATCACGTGAAGTTGTAACGTTGTGGTTTTAACATGAAATGAAACCACGAAGTTAGTGATCCCTACCTCCTTACCGGTATCGTAAGAAGCATTAAGTGGATATAGAGCAAATTTGAAGCGTCTACGACACCATTGAGTCCGAATTGTATCGGGCTCCGTGGCGCAGTGGATAGCGTGCCGACTTAATAAATCGGCGGCCTGGGTTCGAATACTGGTCCGGAGTCAATTTTTGCGCTCTATCGACTAATTGCAGGTCTCAGGATTTTGTAAATATATAGCGGTGGAAAGCCGGGCATCCCCGTTACAATTGGCGCCCAACTAAAAAAAACCCACTTGTATGTTTTTCTGGTTCTTGTAGTATCGCTTCTCCGTCTCTCTGTATATGGGAAAGAGAGGCCGGGTACTCGCTGTTGTTGTGTGTTGTGTATATAGGTTTGGATTGTATAGTGTGCTGAGTTTTGAGGTGTGTGTTGGGAGCTTGACGTAGAGGCCGTTCGAGGTAGGGATTATCCGCCTCGATGGTTTGTTGCTCGCACGCATCTCAGCGTCTAGGGAGGGGGCTTTGTAACGTTGTGGTTTCAACATGAGTTGAACCCACAAAGTTAGTGATCCCTACCTCCTGACCGGTATCGTAAGAAGCATATAGTGGATAAAGAGCAAATTTGAAGCGTCTACGACACCATTGAGTCCGAATAGTATCGGGCTCTGTGGCGCAGTAAAAAACGTGCCGACTTAATAAATCGGCGGCCTGGTTTCGAATCCTGGTCCGGAGTCAATTTTTGCGCTCTATCGACTATTTGCAGGTCTTCGAATTTTTTAAATATATATCGGTGAATAGCCGGGCATCCCCGTGACATCACTTATATGATTCGAGAAATTAAGGTCTGTCACATGCAATTAGAATTATTCTTTGGTTCTGTGCTCAGCAATTGTAGTCATTTGAGCTTTCCCCCACCTAACCTGAAATGTCTAGTTGGGCGATTTGAATGAACAGTTTGGGTGACTTGCTGCAAGCTCCGTCTGGCAACCTTGAGCCAGTCATATATTTACGGATGCTCGCCATGCAAAAGCTTGGGAGTCGGATAGGGCTCACTGTAAAAAGTGAAATGTCAATTTACAACGACAACCATTGGTAATAACGGTGATGATGACGGTCAATGTATTTTGACAATGGTTGGCACAGCAATTTTACCGCGCTCGTGTAAAATTGCTGTGCCCACCATTGTGAAAATACATTGACCGTTGTAAAACTGCTGTACCGACCGTTGTCAAAATACATTGACTGTCATTGGCACCTTTATTTCTAAAGGCTGTCGTTGTAAATCGACATTTCACTTCTTACAGTGCTTGCAATGCCCAAATTTTGACCTAGCCTTGTTGACTGCTATTCCTGTTAGCTGATTGGACATCTGAACGGGATCGTTGTTGCCGTTGATTCGTTGAAACGAATACCATTTGGAAGGATTTGTTTGGAATAAAATATACTGCGTTCTTCAATCACGGTTCCTCTATTATATTATTATAATTACCATCTTTCACTCAGTTATCACAATTGACAGTTTGTTCTAGTAACAACTCGATATCACAATTCTCACAAATCTTAATCCTTGAGATTTATAATTACAATCGGCAAGCCGAACGCGACATCGCACCACGCGTCTAACAACTTTTCTTTCAATGATAAATGTTTTGTATTCACTTCTGTCTTTAAATATTCTAAGTCCAACTTCACAAAATTATCGCTCGCAGGTTTCAGGTTGATACAGCGCTTCGGAGATACAAATATCTGACGTTTTAGGCTCTGCATGCCTTTTTATAAACTACATTTTGGATGCAGTAAACTCCCTTCTTCAAGTTCTTAACCTATTACATTGCTGACGTCATGAAATTTTATTGTCATTTTACCTATCACAAATTAGGTCGCATGGCTCAGCCTATCAGCAATAAGACGCAATAATTGACATTCGATGATTGACAAATCTAAACAACTTTGGTCCAAAGTATCATATTGTATCATATTTCTTACTACGCAGAAGTAATCCATAAGTAGTTCTATGATAGTATATAACTGACAATAGAACGGCTGAGAGCAAAAGCGAACCAAGTAAGAGACAGATAGATGTGAAACTCCATGTTTTCTCTCTCTACTTGTGTCGCTTTTGCTCTCAGCCTTACTCATTATTCTTATACCTTAACGCATAGAGAGTATTCAATGAAGTGTATTCCATGTTGTAATTGAGACATGGTGTGTTCCCTCCATAGACCAATTATCATCTTGTTCTGCGCAGTTCCAAAACGCCGCCATATTGAGGAATCAACAAATCAGATGAATTAAGGTTCATTTACACCTTCCGTCGGTTGGTCGACGGATAAATTGACTTTCCACTTTGAAGTAGTTTCCTCCGACCGGGGAAGCTTGGTGGGCGAAGGAGTTCGCAAGTGGTGGGCGAAGGAGTTCGCAAGTGGCGATCGAAACGTCCGAAGTTATCCAGACGACCCGATGCCGAGGAGGTGGAGGAAGAAGGTAGGGGTCGGTAAAAGTGGAGGCGGGAAGATGGTGGGATGATGACCACAGACCGAACAATGGCCTTGGGAGCGGTGTTGGTAGAAGGAGGGTGGCAGTCCTCCAGGTGGTGGTCTGAGGAGAGAGACTCGCGGCATTCGGCTGCCAGGCTTTGAAGCCGTGAGGAGGAAGGCAAGGCCAGAAGAGCGTACCGACCTCGAGGAAAGAAGAAAGAGTAGAGAGTTCGAGGTTCAGAGAGCCGCGGAGAGCGTACCGACCTATGGAAAAAGTAAAGAGTTCGATGTCTGCGGAGCTGCTGAGAACATAATGACCTCTGGAAAAGAGAGTTAGTTAGGAGGAAGTGGGAAGGTAGAGAGTGGAAAGAAAGCTAAAGTTTATTTAAACTTCTTTACTCTTGCAACTCAAAAATGGTACGAAGATCGAGACTTTGACAAGTGGAGGATCAGTCTACTCGGAGGCCGGAGCGAGAGTGCACTATCTGGTATCTCGGCCGAGTGCACTGCCTTTTAAGCTATTCCGCCGGGGAGGCTGCCGGCCAGCGATTGGCGCGGAGCTCTGGGTCAACCGCATGGAAAGTAGAGGGGCATTTCGGCTGCCTCGGCGTCCCCTTCCATCGCCGGATGACGTGCGCTGTTTGCGTCGTTGGCGACGCGCGGTACCGTAAGTTACTGTATAACGATGTAAAAATGTCTCGAAGCACAATTCGGAAATACGCTCGCAGGATATGAAAAAAAAGGTAATAAAAGTTGTTCTAAAAATAATAAAATAATACTAGAGGCATACAAAATAGATTGAAAGACAGAACACAATACAATTATTACAAAAATGCAAAAGATAAGACGACAAAAATAAAATTGCAGCACACGACAAATATAATATATAGGGTGAGAGAAAATACAAATAGAAAAAAAATTATAATGTACAAAAGGAAATAAGGATAAAACAAAGTTCACATACGTGGGAAGCAAAATGCAGGGAAAGGAATAAAATTAAAATTACGGAACGAAGAAAATACAATGTAGAATACAATTAATAATTGAAGGAGGATGAAACTTATAATTGATATACACTTAAATCCCTCGAACGATAATGTAGAGAAAAATAATAATACGAACAGAAAATAAAGTTATAATGGTCAAAAAGGAATTGAGGATGAAATAAAGTTATGATACACGGGAAGTATGTGAGAAAAGAGATGAAATGAAAATTAAGGAACGGAAAAAATACAATGTAGAATACAATTAATAATTGAAGTTAAAATAGACTGAGAATTATAAAAGAATGAAAGTTAAAATATATACACTAAAATCCCTCGGGCATTTTTAACTCGGGTTAAGGCTTGTAAACACGAGCAGGGAATTTTCTGGCAAATTGATTCCTCAATGGTTCTCAAACTTATGGGAACTAGGTGGACTATATCAAGTCCATCCCATCCCGGATAGACCTCGATTCCCCTGAAATGAGTCCTCAGAGTTTGTACAACATGGGGTGTCTTGCGGCAGTCCCTAAATATTTACAACTTTCTGACTTACTCAGTTCCGATGACAGCGGCGCACGTAGGGTCGGGCCTGCCGGTAGTCGACCGGCTGCTTTCGTCGAAGGTTATGATGTCTACTGGCGTTGTCGAGGCACCGTCCTGGCATCACTTCGTTGTGGTTGAAGAATTCATACGACTCCTCCCCTTCTGCTTCGTGTGCTTCTCTGGCAACACTGGATCTCGCATCTCTACTTTCCGCAAATAGGTTCTGGAGGGAAATCCGTTGAACTGGACGTGGTTGTTTACCATCACCTTGCTCCGCCCCATTAACGTCTATGAGGTGGTCTGCTCCATCTCCACCAAAGTTCTCTACTGTGTCATCCCCGCCGACGCTTTCGGCTGTGCTAGCTTTGCCAATGCTTTTGGCTGTGTTGGGCCCGGTCTCCTGACCGGGCTGGTCGGTTAGTTGTTGACTGATCAACTCCTCCTCTACTGCTGCTTGCGCAGGCACTGTGCCAAGGCCTCGCACTGGAATGAGCACGTTCCCATAGATCTTCCGGGCGATGTGATCCTCCAGGATCCAGTAGACGTCCCCAGTGATGTGGTCCAATATTTGATAAGGACCCAGGCGACTTGGTGCCAATTTGGCATTATACCCGGCTGCCTTGTTGGATAATCAGTTGTTCGGCAGGTATACCCAATCTCCTGGGGCGAATCTGGGCGGTATGGGGGCAGCGGTGTATCGAGCCTGATACTGGTTTTGATTTGTGCGAGCCTTTGCCTCACGTTGCTGCAAGTCTTCGGTTCGTGGAACGGCTTCGAGTACTTCGTCTGGGACCCATCACCCGGATCAGAGTCCAAAGAAGTCCAAAGAGTAGGCTCGATGAGTGAAGGTCCCAGGTCCGTTGATTGCCCTGACGAAGGCGCAGCCGGAGACCCTCTCTGACCTCTTGATTCCTTCTTTCCGTGGGGTTGGCTCGGGGGCGATATATCGGCGTAGTCCACAGTTTTCTTCCCCATTTCTGATTGGCCTCTACCCAGAGGTTCCCGGAGAACTGCAAAGCGTTATTGCTGAGGACTCGGTGGGTGTATCCGTAGCGGCTAAACACCTCATTTTTTAGGAGCTGGATGATGCGGGGTGCGTCGGAACTCCTCATAGGGAAGGCCTCTACCCATCGTGTGAAGAGGTCATTCACCACCAAGATGTAGACGTGACCACGACTGGTTCGCGGGTAAGGTCCCATGAGATCTATGGCGATGGTGTCCCAGGCCCTCGTGGCAGCGCGTGGTCTCTGGTGGTCTGGCTGTTTTCCTCGTACTGGCTTACAACAGGTGCACGGATGGCATCCTGCCACGTAGCGTCAGATCTCCTGATTCATCCCAGGCCAGAAGTAAAATTGTTTGATGGTACGTATGGTTTCTTCACTGTCAAGGTGCCCGGCTAGGTCAGCATCGTGGTACTGCCACAAAACACGTTGTCGCAGGGTTCCTGGAACTTTTAACCATCATCTGCCGTCCTCCATACCTTGGTGGCAGAAACCTTGAGCCGTGAGTTTGTGTTGTCGGAAGAAAGTGTCTTCTTCGAGGGTCCTGAGACGTGTGCCTTGCAAATCCTGCCAACGCCGGACCTCCTGGCTGATCAGCTGGTATTTTTGTTGTGCCTCGATGACTGCGTTGTGAAGTGGATCATACTCTTTTGGACCGATGGCGCTGAGGGTAGGCATAGGTGTGACGGCAGGAACCCCGCTGTGTGTAGTGGCAGCAATCGCTGGATGTCTGGCTCCCCTGGAGAGACTTCGTTTGAATCTGGAAACCGGGAAAGTGCGTCAGGTAGCTCATTATCCCGACCGGGATACACCATTGGTGCAACTTGTCTCGAGTGTTCTTGCGTGAGTCCAGCCAGGTCAGCGTCTTGCTGTCTGTCCGCAATATGAAGGGCGCGTCTTCTAAGTAAAGGCGATACCTCTTGATGGCCCAGACCAGGGCTAAGTACTCCTGCTCGTTGCCATGGTATCTGGACTCCGTCTCGGAGAACTTCGCGCTAGCGGAGGAGATGATGCGGCGCTGACCATCAAGGTCCTCCTGCATGAGCACCGCTCCCATAACCTTGGCAGTGGCGTCCGATGAAAGATCGCAGGGCCTTGCGGTTTCGTGGTGGAGTGGCATCCTGGATAGCCTCTATGTCCACAAGCTGCGCCGTGTTTCCGCCGGTGCCGATTATGGTATCGTATATGGGAAGTCGTTCAAGAACGAGGCCGATGTAAGTGAGATGATCCTACCAAGTGGCGGAGTAGATTACGATGTCATCCAAATAGGCAATGGCGAAGTTGCCCCATTGTTCTGCGAGGACCTGCCGCATAAGATTCTGGAAGGATCCGGGTGCGTTTCCAAGTCCAGAAGGCATTACCCGGAACTGAAACTGGCCCCCTCCTGGAGTCGAACAGGCAGTAAAAGGTCATGAACTGAGGGCCATTGGGATCTGCCAACAACCAGACTTCAGATCCAACGAGGAGAAAACTTTGGCGCAGCCGAGGTCCTTTAAAGTCTCGTGAATGCAAGGCAAGCATTGTGGTGCGTCCTCAGTCTGGGTATTTAGTCGTCGGTAATCGACACAGAACCGATACTCTCCGTTCTTCTTACCAGCTACTACTACGGCGGAGCTGAAAAGTGAAGTCGTGTGCTTGATAATTCCATCCCGCAGCATCTCTCGTACCTGCTGGTCTATGTAATGCCGTTCCTCCTCGGAGTAGCGACATGGAGCTTCGCGGAAGGCTTGTGGGTTGTGCTGGCGGATCTCGTGTTGGACGGCCGCGAGTGTCTGCTTCAGCCGGCTGTTGTCGTGGAAGATCCCAGCGTGTCTTTGTTTCAGCTCGATGAATCTAGGTGCGAGGCTGGCAGGAAAATCTTGGTCGACCTCGACCAGGTCGGGCCATGCCGCCTCCGTTTGGTTCCGGCTCGGTGAACAGGACCCAAGGTGCGCTCCTTGTCGTGCAGGGCAGACAGTAGCTTCTGCATCGCATAGACGTCTTTCCTGGCCGTCTGTCAATATTCCTATTGTAGGCTGGTGGTGGTGTCTCAGGTCTCTCCTCCGACCTTGTTCCTTCTGCTGTACGTTCGCTGATGTCGAGCGCCACTGAGTCTTGAGGTTGAGACTCAGCAACCGATGTGTTGCCTTCACATCGGCAAGTGGAGGATCAGTCCACTCGGTGGTCGGAGCGAGGGTGCACTGTCTCGGCCAAGTGCACTGCCTTTTAAGCTAGTCCGACAGGGAGGCTGCCGGACAGCGATTGGCACGGAGTTCTGGGTCAACCGCGTGGAAGGTGGAGGGGCATTTCGGCTGCCACGGCGTCCCCTTCCTTCGTCGGATGACGTTAGCTGTTTGCGTCGTTGGCGACGCACGGTACCGTAAGTTACGGTATAACGATGTAAAAATGTCTCGAAGTACAATCCGGAAATACGCTCGCAGGACATGAAAAAAAGGTTGTAAAAGTGATTCTAAAAATAATAAAATAATACTAGAGGCATACAAAATAGATCAAAAGACAGAAAACAATACAATTATTACAAAAATGCAAAAGATAAGACCATAAAAATAAAATTGCAGCACACGACAAATATAATATATAGGGAGAGAGAAAATACAAATAGAAAAGAAAATTATAATGTACAAAAAGAAATAATGATAATACAAAGTTCACATACGTGGGAAGTACAATGTAGGAAAAGGAATTAAATTAAAATTATGGAACGAAAAAAATACAATGTAGATTACAATTAATAATTGAAGTTAGAATCAATTGAGAATTATAAAAAAATGAAACTTGAAATCCATACGCTTAAATCACTTGGGCATTTTACTTAACCCTAGCTCTTCGTTATTTTATTGAACAAAAATTTTTAAATTTTGAATAGAAAACGTGCGTTGGCCGCCGTTGGCGGCTTGGGAGAAGAAAGAGAGAGAGAAGTGAACAATATCACGATTGTTAACAACGCCTGGCAGGTGATGGGCAACCTTTCCGTGCACCTGCAGCCAGGTGTGCTTCATTACTCCTTCTCTTTCTCAAAAGCCGTGACTCATGAAAGAGAAAGCGAGGTCGTTGGAATGTCATCAGAAAGCAATTAAGCCTGGAAAGTTTTCTTTCTTAAGTTTGGGTTTAGCTTGTAAACACGAGCGGGGTATTTTCTGGCAAATTGCTTTCCCAATGGTTCTCAATCTTATGGGAACCAGGTGGACTATTTCAAGGCATCATTAACTAGATTTATCCTTGAAAATAATCTCCCTGCAGTACAATCACTTATCATTAAAGTTGAGTACGTTATTGGAATCATTTCAGTATTTGGGAAGGTTTCTCGTACTCCTTTCACAATTATCAAGGAGTACATGGCTTGTTCTCTGCTCATGCCAGTTCCAGGCTAAATTTCAAGTAATTCAGAACAAAATTCTTGAAATAACAGGAACTCCATTCATAGATTGAAATCAAAATCATTTTCATAAATATTGAGCAGGGCTGCAACAACCACAGTGTCCGAGGTGTCGGGACACCCAGGCGATTGGCTTCGGACACCTACTGGCAAATCGTTTGGGTGTCCAAATTATTAGACGCATAAGTTAACATATTTTATGAAAAAGTTGAAACGGAAAGAAAAGTTATATTTTATTATAGTTCTAGAAGCGCCTTTTTACAATTCGGCACTGGTTTGCCTACAAAAGTTCATGTGTGAGAAGACTAAAAGAGTAGCAATAATAAATCTGTGTGTGTGTGCGCC
>WSXT02134531.1:0-10622 GCA_011762715.2 Neuroterus valhalla
TTCATTCCAAGCCTTGGAATGGAAATCTCACCGCCCAAGCTGATTCATTCTAAGGGAATGAAAGTTCATTCTCTTAGGATGAAACTGACAGTTCAGTCGTCGCTTGGAATGAAAGTTCATTCCAAGGAATTTAGAGTGTATAGAATTATTGAAAAATAATCAAGTGTTTAAACAATGAAAATTTGTAAAAATTGAACTTCACTTTTTATTCTTTAACGTTTATTGCTTAAGAATTCCAAAAATGGCCGATATCCTGTTCAATTACCGATTGTTCTGGTAAATTGCTCTGATTGTGTGATAACATATCCTTAATTTGCCGACTGCGAAAGTTCAGGGGGGGGCGACCCCCCCCCCCCATTGCTACGCCCCTGGATAAGGTTTTTGATAAGGAAATACGCTTATGTATGTGTATTGGTTATGTGAAGACTTTTAGTTCCGTTAAAGCGAGGAAGTATAAACAAATAAATAGGAAGAAGGAGATTTTTCAAATATTGTGATTGAACATACCTTCCTCGGTCTCCATTGAATTTTATAAATATTGAGGTTATAAACATTCGTCTCGAATCAAGGAATCTTTTGTGTCCCTATATCAATTTTGAATTATTTCAATAAAATAAGTTTTACCATAAAAACCTCATTCTTGATATATTGTCGAGAGCTGAAGAAAATTTCAAAGAACATTCAATTAGACGGTCCCAAACTAAGGGGCGTTCAATTAAATGAATTTAAAAATGTTCAAAATTGTTATCATTACAAAGCTTCGTCTATGAGGAAGTAAAAAATGGACACTTTAAAATTCCTACTACTCCAGGATTGAGAATTGTAGATAAGATGAGGTTTTGGAAAAGTTAGAGATTATACATTAGTTTATATTATCAGCAACTTGTGTTCACTTTGAGTTATTATTCTTTATTTTAATTATTATGTAAATTTTACCACATACCTCATTCTGTTTCATGGTATGTAAAGAATGTATCAACAGAGTAATATTTTTCCACAAGATGCAAGTCTTTTTCCGTAATCAATGTGCGACAAAAATGTTATTTCCGCGGAAAAGCGATGGAATGTCTAATATGTCTTCACAATTGAAATTTTTTCGTAAGGTCAATGAACACATCTTTGGCCATGATGAAAATTCTTTTTGCAGTGCTAATTACTTGATATCGAAAAACTTATGTATTTAATTATTCGAGACATTAGTTAAATCTAACGATTGCGAATAAATGACATCCCCTCACAAGGAAATAACATTTACTAAACTTGAGTTTTGATAAGGTTAAAAATCTTGAGTTGGATTATGGTTTAAAGTTAGATTCATTTATACTCATTTTTTATTAATATTCATATTATATATATTTTTATTTATTTTTTTTCATTCATTTAGATTTATTTTTCCATATTCACTTATATCAATATATTTATATGTAAGATGTATTCTTCAAATCTTCATCGCAAATGTAAATTAAGAAAAATGTTTTGCAATAGACCATTAAAGAGTGTCAGTAACTTCTCGTTTAGTCATCGAACTCGAATTACCAGCCAAGCCCATGTGATCGACATTCAACCACATAATTTTATTAAAGAATCATTTCGCAATGATACGAATGCAAAAAAGATTACTGTCGCCGATCAGAAATACGTCATGTTATGTTATCTTAGAAACACTAACTGTACCAATTTTTCTTTCCATAAGTGCCTGAGTTATAGAGAAAAAGTAAATTATCAATGTTTTATTCATCAAGGAGAAAGTTTTAATTGTCTAAAATAATATTTATAATATAGTTAGTATGCTACCATCATTCATAGATATTAATTTCTTATTCTTCTATCTTGTTTTCCATTTTTCCAATAAATTTCTATAATTAAAAAATGTACTAATAGGCAATCTTTAATAAAAATATTAATTACTTGCAACAATTTTACTTAATCCATAACGGAGGTAACTGTGCTAATCGTTAAGCCATAATCTAATTGCTTACGGCATATGGCGAACGGATATTACTTGTTACGTAGGTAAATCGCAGTCTAATCATTACCTTGCTTGTCACTCTAGTATATCGACATTTTTAATCGGCAGTTTTAATTTAAAGTATATTGAAATTGGATTGAAGTTTGTCCAGAGTAAATTCAATTCAAATTAATATTATATTTCTCAAAATGATCAAAACTTTAATGACCAAAGGTGCTGCATTTACACAAAATATCAATAAATAAATAATTCAAAAACTGCGATCGAATTTATTCTGCGTTGGAGCTTTTTTTTACTCTTATTTCCGAAATAAGGTCTTAGGAGAGTCAATGTTGGCAAAGACTTGAAAAACTTCTATAAACCGGTAGTGAGAAAATCTCTTTAGTGAGGAAGAAACACAATAACAAGTGACTTCATAACCTCAGCGTCGGATTTTTTTTTTTTTTGTAAGATTTACATTTGTGTGCACGGATGATTACACGTGCGATTACAATACATGAGATTTTGAATAAACAAAATTATGTCTGTATGATTCTTCAGTATTACAAAAATAGAAGGTGAATGAACGACGATTTGGAATGAAGATTTTTTTTAGCAGATCCCATTGTGATCTTGAACAGAAATGTTTTCTTCGAATTTCCTATAACATTCTCATCATTATGAAACGGTATTGGTTTTATGTGAATTCGCGGAATTTTCACGGAATTTATAATATCTCCACGTTTTGAGATCTTCTGATTCCGGAAAAGTAGTTTTTACGTTGGTATCTGTCTGCCACTTGTCGTTGTCATCGTCGATGTCGTCTGCATATTCCATAACTTATGAAAGACTAATCAGATTGGATTGCCCTTCGGCACACATTTTGAGGGACTAAAAAGAAAGAGGGGGAGCATTTTGAAAATTTGTTTGGACCTTTTTTTCCTAGACTCAAAATTTGTAAGTACTTTTTCTTGAAGTAGGTGAAAAGTGAAACAATTTATCCCCCGGATTTTTTTGATAAAAAAAAATTGTCAGAGTTATGGCATTTTCAAAATTCTAAAATATAAACGAAAATGAGGATTTTTAGCCAAATAACGCAAGATTGAAGAAAAAGTCAGGAGGAAAAAAAGGTTTCTTCTTGGGAGCCGTACACGATCGTTAATACAACTTTTTGAATTTTCTCAAAAAATAAGAAATTCCCGTTTTGATCGCATAAAAAATAATTAGAAATTATCTGTGAACTCGATAACTTTCGAAAGAATGATCATATTCGTTCATGCATTGGCACCAATTTTGAGGGACTAAAAAGACAAGTCGAGTTCGTTAACCAGCTATTTTGGATCAAAAATTGAGGAGGGGAGCATTTTGACAATTTTTTTGGACTTTTTTTTCCAAGACTCAAAAATTGTAAGTACGGTTTCTTGTAGCACATAAAAAGTGAAAGAATTTATCCTCATCATTTTTTTTTCGATAAAAACATAATTGCCAGAGTTATGGTATTTTCAAAATTCTTACATGAAAAAGGAAATGAGAATTTTTAGACAAATAACGCCGGATTAAAAAAAAAACTGAAAAAGAAAAAAATGTTTCTTCTTGGAAGCCGTACAAGATGTCTAGTAGAACTTTTTGAATTTTGTCGAAAAATCGAAAATTTTAATTTTGATTGCACAAAAAATAATGAAAATAATCTGTGAACTCGATAACTTTCGAAAGAACGTTTATATTCGATCGTGCTTTGGCACTCATTTTCAGGGACCAAAAAGACAAGTCCAGTTCGTTAATCAGATATTTCAGAGGAAAAATCAAAGAGGGGGAGAATTTTGAACATTTTTTTGACCTTTTTCTCAAGACTCAAAAATCGTAAGCACAATTCATTGTAGCACGTAAAAAGTGAAACAATTTATCCTATTTATTTTTTGCGATAAAAACAAAATTGTCAGAGTTATAGTATTTTCAAAATCCAAACATATAAAAGAAAATGAAAATTTTCAGCCAAATAACGCAAGATTGAAAAGAGAGTCAAAGAAAAAAATGCTTCTTATTGGGAGCCCTACAAGATCGTTAATACAGCATTTTGAATTTTCTCGGAAAGTCAAAAATTCTGATTTTGATCGCATAAAAAATAATGAAAAATAATAAAAATTTTCATTTTATAAACAGTCTATGGGAGATACGGAAAAAAGTAAAAGTACTAAAATTGTTCATCTAAAACATTTCCACAAGTTTGTTCTCATCAATGAATTCTCGATAGGGCATGTTGTTTTTGTTTTTTCTGCAAGAATAGTCTGAAAATTAAAAATTCCAGTGTAAGAACAAAATTGTTCCTTGAAAGAAGATCTACAAATTTCGTGTAATTTTTTTTTCTCATGAGGTGCATAGTTTTGGTATTAATCCAAAAAAACTTTTCAAATAAAAGTCAAGTTTCTAGCAACACCTAACGAGATACAAAGAAAAGCTTAAAAAGAAAAACTGTTCTTTTTTTATGGGTTGCATGGTTTTTGTTTTATTTGTAATTATAATAATATTATAAATAGACTTCCTATTTTTTTCAAACAAAACGAGGTACGAGATATAAAATATAGAAAATTTCGCGTTTCCGACAGATTTTAATCGAGTGCGCAGCACGATACACACAATGAGAATGTATTCCTTAAAGCCGGAAAAGCTTTAGCAAAAGAGAATTCACAATCATCGAACAGAGCAGCCGACATTCTGCTTTTTAGCTTCAAAAGCTCTATACACGATTGTAGGAAAGTACAAAGACCGAGCGCGTAGAGCTCGAGATAAATTCAAAACCGAGCGCGCAGCGTGAGGTACATTTATTATCGAAAGCGAAGCGCGAGGTATTATCAAATTATAATAGGTATCTCAATCAAATGAATTGCTCGAAATTTATAATAAAGAACTTTATATATTATTATTTCAAAACTTCAAATTTTATGAAGATTTTGTAGTCACAAAAGTTTTGTAGTTACAAAAATGGTCTATAAGTCAGTGTTTTGAAAAGATAAATAAATACCCTTTCATTATATTATGTTTGAAACATTTGGAGAAGATAATGTGAAATTGCAACAATGCTATCATTTCGAAGCTTAAAATTGAAAATATGATTAATATTATCGTTGTTTAATCCAGTCAAAGGTCAGAGGTGATTTAATCATGCTGTACCCGCGATAAATAGACCCTGGTTTTGATTTGTCAGGGTGAGAAACATTTCACTAACGACAAGCAGCTGCTCGGTGAGCCAGGATTAGGAATTCAATCATGCATTATGATGAGCTTCTCTATTTAATTGCGGTCAGTTGTTTTTTGTTTCATACCCGGTTGACTTATCTTATCCTTAAATGATAAGCGGATGACAAACAAACAAGTCATGACCGTTAAGGTGCAGAATAGGCAAGTAGCAGTTTACGCAAGGTACTTAATAACAAGGAACGTCATTTCCTTATTCACTTAAATATTTATCAAAAATAATTTACTTCTATTTATTTGATAAGATTAGGATCCTTGATAGAGCCAATCTTGAATCAGCAAGAATCTGTTTCGCCTAAATCTTTGATCAAGCTGAGAATGTGTTCAGAAAGTTTGTTATATGACATAATTCATTCAATATGTAGGGAAAAGTAGGGAGTTGTGAGCCAAGTTTTTTTTCGAGGTATATCTTCCATAAAAATCGATAGATTGTAAATGTTTTAAGTTGAGTTTTTAGAGGACATCTAAACACAACTATTGGACAAAAGAATTTGAGAAAAATCGCCGTCGTCTTTGAAATATTGCAGATCGGCTGAAAGTCCAGAATTCGGAAGTCGTAATTTTGGTGGGTAGTTGTGAGCCATGTCAAAAAATGTCAGAAAATAGCAAATTTTTCTATAATTTATGTTTATCGAAGTAGTAGAAAATGAAATTTAAGATAAAGTTGATGTAACTAGAAGATTTAAAAAAATTAATCAGATTTGCAATTACCCAGTCATCATGTTGGCACCCTTCAAGAGCACAGCAAGGTCGCACATGTTACAATGTATTGCGTTATTTTCCATTTAATTTTTTTCGGCATTGTGCCCATACAGATGATGCAGAAGTCTTCATCAACTCCCTTAAACTCCCTACAGCTGGTGGCTCATAACTCCCCATATCGGACTCATTTAGAATGGACGCATCGCTATCGACGCACTGAACAGATATCAAAATTTTCTTTTTTGTGTAGAGAGCCAATAGCCTCAGGAATGTTTCGTTTAAACTTTCCTATAGAGTTTTCTGCAAGACGGGCCTCAAAATACCATGAACACAAGTATCAAAAAAAACTTTCGGTGCGATTCAACAATGAGTGATTCACCTGAAGGCCAAAAACGCCTGCAGATGCGATGAATGCTCACTAAAAAGTTAGCTTTGGTCGAAAGGAACACTGAAAAGTACATACAACAGACCTAGCTATCACAGCATGGAAGTGATCGAAATGGCTCACAACTCTCTCCGGCTCACAACCCTCCACTCTCCTCTATAATACAACAAAGAACATAAATACTCTGGGCCAACTATGTAGGGTGGTTGCATGAGCTTACTTTTTTATAGAAGGCATCTTTCCCCAACTCTTAGTTTTTCAGAAAAAAAATTCCTTCCAAGTTTGACAAAAATCGATACATGCCGTGAAGGCCCCAAAAATCCCATAAGGTTATCATAGGAAACTTTTGGTTTCCAGAAAAAGAAGATTCATGATTCTGGCTTCAAACTTAGCTTGCAGGAGATTTTGGAAGTCTCCAACGAATAGTTTTCGATGATACTATTGCTTCGATTTGAGTATCTTTCGTGCTTTTTTCAAACATCTGCGTCTTCTAAATATCACTACCCCACCTTGTAAAAACTTCGTACTTGTTTGAATTATTTTTTTGTTCAGACAATTATTTTTCGCAACAAAAGTTAAAAATTAACCTTTCCTAGAAATTGATGCAGTGATTTGCCATGTTGGGAGAAACATTTTTATTTAGACCATTATCCAATTTGTCTAACAACTTATCTTATATTGATTTTGTATTTTTGTGGAAATGCGTTACAAAAATCTGATTTCCCTTCCTAAATTTATTTGATACTGAAAACCTGATTTGAGAAACGTATTCGGCACGGCCTCCGATGACCTTGGATTAAAATTATTAATATAAATAATAATAATAATAAATTTTTATTATATATAATATAATAATTATCATTTTTAAGAAGGAAAATTTTCACGCGTATTTGAAAATGAATGCGAAATAGGCACGCTCGTTTTTCTAATTATACTAGTTTCGTAATCCAATGCCCAACGAACAAAGCAAAATTATTCCAACAAATATGGATTCGTTACAAAACTTAGCAGTTATATCCAAGAGACGTAGATATTTGAAAATAAGCGCCTGGGTTCACAACGAAAAAAAGAGTATTCTACCTTTTTTTTGAAAAAAAAATTATGAGTAAATAACAAATTGATTATTTACACAATTGGCGAATGCTTGAGAAGAAGATCAGTTTCTCTTGCAATGACTAATATAAGTAATATAAATTATAAAGTTATTCTCATACTTATGTTATTCCTACTAAGGTCTATTTCAATAAATAGAGAAAAGGAAATATATTTTTCGTCTTTAATAGAATTGCAATAAGGATTTTTTGATCAACAGAAATTGCGTAAAGATATATTTTCAATTCTTTACGGCAATGTGTCAGCAATTGCAGATTTTTAGTCATCACAGGCATGTGTGATACGTATGAAAAAAACCACTGGAATTCCAAAACTATAATATTGTACTTCCTTTTCAGTTAACAAGAATTCCTCTTCTTCTTATGACAAGTGTTTGCTCTCATTTTTTCATCGTTTTTAAAATAATGATACAGATAAAAAATAGAGATTTGAATTTGTTGAAAAAGATTCCAGAAATATTTAAACGCTCAACTATTTTTAATTGCGTTCTTTCGAAATTGATTTTAAAAGTATTTGTCTATATACACTAGGGTGGTCCAAAAATGCATAGAAAATTTTTTTTCCAATTTTCATGGAAAACGCCCGAAAACTTGTTCAAATCCGCAAAAAAATAATAGCATTTTTTTGGAAAAAAATAACATTTAGAGGTGGCGCAAGCCCCATGGAGTTTAACACGTATTTCCCATAAGAAAAAAGACGTTTTCGTCAATTTTATTCAGAATTCTCACTATCAGGTGAATCGAGTTCTAACCACTATTTCTCTTCACAATTAGTTACAGAGTGCAAATGAAATATTACTTTTCAAATGTCACCCCCATGAGTCAGTTTTATAGGGTCCCGAGAAACCCCCATAAGTAAAAAAATGGGGTTTTCGAGTTTTTGGCGCTAATTATAATTTTTTGGCGGTTTTTCTAACGCAGATTGTTTCAAATATATGGAACACTACTTTATACTGATAATAAGATGTTTTTTCAAATTGTTTGAAAAATTTATTATTGTTTTTATCAAATTCCCCTCAGAAAAGAGTTAGAAAGGCAAGATTTTTTCGGAATTTTTCAACTTCTTTACAACCTTTCAGTTAAAGCGAGGTAATAATCGATTGAAGTTAACAAACTAATTCTTTAAACAATTTGTTATTATTTATACCAATTTTCTCATAGAATAATGCTACAAAGTTGCTATTTTTCCTGGACTTTTCAACTTTTTGTCCACTTTTCACTTGAGGTAATTATAAATAATTTAATTTAGCAAAAATAATTGCTTAAACAAATTGCAAATGTTTATAGCTATCTCCTATTATTACAACATAGTTGCGGCTTATTCTTGAAAAATTTAACTTTTTATCACTTTTCAATTAGATTAAAGTAATAATGATTTCATGTTAGAAAAATAATTGTTTCAACAATTTATTACCATTGCTAATAATATTTTCTTTGCTTAATGATAGAAACTTGCGGTTTTTCTGAAATTTTTAACTTCTTGCCCAGTTTTCACTTGAACTGAGTTAATATTTAATTGAATTCAATAAAAATAATTGTGTAAACAAGTCATCAGTTTTTATGGCTATCTTCTCTTAGATTAATGCTGAAAAGTTGCGATTTTTTCTGAATTGTTTAACTTTGCTTTACCTATTTAGTTGTGAACAAATAATAAATAAACAGTAGAAAGAATCATATCCAAAATAGTATGGTATTGTTTTAAGCGATTTTTTTTTGTTCTTTTACCAATGTTCAAGAAAAATTAATTAAAACAAAAAAGCTGAATTAATTCTGTGAAATCTGAATTTAGAATTTTCTACTAAATTATAGATCTTCAACGCAAAAATTGAATTTTCAAAGAAGTAGTTCAACTTTTAACCAAAGAGTTAAATTTTCGACCTTGAAATATAAATTTTTAATCAAAAATATAATAGTTGATATTTCTAAAGAGAAAAATCTTATTTTAAATGAAAAAATATCTAATTTGACCAACAATTTAATCAATTAAATCTAATTCAATCTAATTGAATTACATTCAAATTCCATTCAGTGCGAAGTTAAATATTTCAGAAAGGAACACAACTTTCTAGCACTTATCTAAGATGAAATGGTTATAAACAATGATGAATTGTATAAATAAGCATGTTTGTCGACTCGCATTAATTATTACCTCACTAAGTGGAAAGTGGACAAAAAGCTTAGGAGTTTAGAAAAAACTGAAACTTTTCAGCACTAGTCTAAGAAAAGGAAGCCATAAACAATAATAATCATTATTAGCGATGATAGTCAATTGTTTAAACAGTGATTCTTCTAACATGAAATAATTATTACTCTAATCTAAATGAAAAGTTATAAAAAGTTAAACATTTCAGGAAAAACCCGCAACTATGTAGTATTAATCTAGAAGAAAAAAGCTAGAAACATTTACAATTTGTTCAAACAATTATTTTGCCTAATTAAATTGAAAAATTGTTTACTTTAAGTGAAAAGTGAACAAAAAGTTGAAAATTTCAGAAAAAACCGCAATTTTGTAGCATTATTCTGAAGCGATTATTGTTATAACTATAAACGAATTGTTTAAACAAATATTTTTGTTATCATTATTTGATTTTTACCTCGTTTCAACTGAAACGCTGAAAATAAGATGCGAAATTCAGAAAAAACCTTGACTTTGTAACCCTTTTCTAAAAGAAAGTTGCTGAAAGCAATGATAAATTGTTTAAAAAACCGCAAAAAAAAATCATAATTAGCGCCGAGAATTCATAAAACCAGTTTTCTCACTTATGGGGGTTTCACGGGATCCTGTAAAACAGACTCATGGGTTGATATTTGGAAAGTAATATTTTATTCGCCAGTGCCAGCTCAAAATATTATTTTTCTTTCAAAAGAAAAAATGGGTTTATTTTTTTTTGGGGTCGAACAAATATCTGGGCATTTTGCATAAAATTTTGAAAAAAAAATTATTTGCACTACTTTATCATACACGTATACATGAAAACGTTATTTACTAATAAATAGTGTGTACTTTTATTTTTATTAGGAGAAAAATCTGCCCGCTACGCGGGCACATTCTCATCGTGCCTACGGCGCGCATCTTCCGGATCTCGCTCTTCGCGCTCAATGGTAATCTCACCTCGCGCTCCGCGCTCGCTTATGAATTCACCTCACGCTACGCGCTCGGCCTTTGTACCTCCCTACAGTTTTATATAGAGCTTGTGAACTCAGAAGCGAAATGTCTACTACT
>WSXT02134542.1:0-10622 GCA_011762715.2 Neuroterus valhalla
TCGATTCCAAAGAATCGAAGAATCGACACCAAGGAATCGATTCTTCGAAGGAATCGGAATCGACTTGGCCATCCCTATTAGATACTTGATTGGAATTTAAACTGCCTTGTTTCAAATTAATTTATTTTTAAGAATCACATCTCTGGTTGAAAATTGGACTATTTAACCGAAAATTCTTGTATTTTTCTACATGAATTCGTCGTTGAAAATGCAACCACTTCCTTCAAAACAATTCTTTCAAGATTTACCTCTTTGCCTTAAAATCCCTGTATCTTTTGCAAAATGCGTCTCTTTGCGTGGGGAATTCATCTTTTTGGTTGAAGATCCAAGTACTTTGTCAAAAATTCGTCTGTTTTCATTGAGCTCAACTGATTAGGAATTTTTCTTCATTTGCTCAAGAGTAATTTTTTAGATTAAGAATTTTATTATTCCGTTTGTTGTTGAAAAGTAATTTTTAAAGAGAAAAATTCGACCATTCTGTCTAAATTTCTTGTATTTTGTTGAAAAATTCATCTTTTCGTAGCAAAACAAATCAATCTACTTGTTTGAAATTCATCATTTATTAGGTTGAAAATTAATCTATTTTACTAAAAGTTTAATTATTTTTTTAAATATTTGACTATTTCGTTAAGGTCATCTATCTTGGTTGTAAATTCAACTGATTTGCTAAAAATTCCTTTTTTTAGAAGAATGTTGATCTTTTCGGTTGAAAATCAATTCGTTTTTTTGGGAAATTCGTTTTTCTTTTCAGTTGGAAATACATTTTTTCAACTGAAAATTTTGACGATTTTATTTTGGGTGCAAATATTGTTCTCAATTGCGAATGCATCAATTTGGGTGGCATTCCTTTTCTTTCTTGGTGTTTTTCGGTTATATTTTTTTTGGTTATCTTTTTTGGTTACAAATTACATATTCAAGTTGAAAATTCCACAATTTTGTTGAAAATTCATTTATTTTTGTTGCTAAAGTATTCGGTCGATGCGAAAATATGAAAATATTCTTGATCCGTCAAATTTGATTTACCAGGAACTTTTATTGATTCCAACAAATATAAGTAATTTTATGCATTTAAAACATTTGGTATAATTGACGAAATCTTGAACGAAATAAACAAAATATCCTGTCAATTTAGAAAAAAATACAAATATGAAGCAAGATTACCATAATTACAATTCCCAATTGTAAGCTTTATTCACTTCTACAAAAGAAGAAAGTATATTTTTAAGGGCGTTCATTGAGTTTGAAATGTTTAATTTAGAATATTATTATATTTAAAAAAATTCAATTTCAATTAATCAGTTTTTTATACATTGTGGCCAATTTTGAAGATGATTTTTATTTACAATTAGTTTCTGAGTTTCAATTGCTCGAATAGATTTAGCTTGTGATTTCTAAGAAAGAACATTATACAATTTTCAAATATTGTAACATTAAGTCATCCAAGCATTGGATTTTAAAATTTCTAACGTTTCGAATTTGAAATAATTCAAATGTTTCAATTCTAAGTACAATATAAAAATGTTTGATTTCGACAATTTTCAATTCAAATCTACTCAATTCCTAATCAAAAGCGGTGGAATGCTTATCTTCAAATTATGAAATTTCAATAACTTTCAATATGAAATGGTCCCATTTCAAGCTTTAATTTAAAAATTGTTTGATTTCATACATTTTAATAATGTTAAATTATTTTCATTTTTGATCCGTTCCATTAGAAATGTTCATTTGATAACGTTTTTATTTGAAAATGAAAAAATTTAAATTATTTTCTATTTGAAATTCTATCATTTTGAAACATTGAATCTGAATTCTAGATAGATCACACTTTAATATTTCAATATGAAATTATTATATTTTCAAAGCTTCTAATTTGAAATTTAAAACATGCATTCCAAATTTTAAATATGAAAACCATACAATCTCGAACGTTTATAAATAAAGATTTTTTCAAAATTTTATAATTTAAAGGTCAATTCAGAAATTTTTATCTTTGACAGAATTCAATTCGAACTTATTCAAATTCAAATTTGAAGACTTCGAAAGTCCTTTTCTCAAACTTTTAAGTGAAAACCGAGATGGAAACTCCATGATTTCAAAGATTAAATCAATTTTAAGTAATGCTAATTCTCAAGGGTTTTTGTCAGGAATTATAACATTTGAAATTCATCCCGTTAGTAATCGTCCTATTATTTTTATTTCAATCTGAAATTATTCAATGTAAACCTTTTTTTATTCTAGAATTATTCCTATACAAATTCTTTGAATTGAAGATTTTTTAAAAAATTTGTAATCTGAAATTATTGAATATTAAAAGCTCACAATGTCAAATTTTTCAGAACTTATTTATGCTTTGACGGTTAATTCAAAATTTTTTGATTTTGATTATTTTTCAGTCCAATTTCTTTAATTTCAAATTAGAAAAATTTTCGTTCAATGGTCATATTCTCAAAATTTGAACGCTTTGAGATGAAAATTATTCCTTTCCGAACACTTCATAAATTGAAAATAATTGGAATCTACTTATTCATTTTTCAAGTCCTTTTGTTTAAAAACTTATTCAATTTTAAATCCTGCCAATTTTAAATGTTTCAAGTGAAAGTATTGTAGTTTTAATTTTTAGAATATTTATTTTGAAACCATTTCATCCTGAACATTGCAAATTTATAAGCATTCTAAACTGTTTAATTCAGAAGCTTTTTAATTCTAAATTCTAAAACTCCAAATCCTTTTGATTGGAAAGTGTAATATATTCAAAATTTTAAATTTTTTATCTGATAACAGAGTTTTTCTTTATTCATAATGTGTCCCCTAAGGGTTTACATAATTTCTGTTCTTTCAGATAACAGAGTTCCAAATCCTTTAATCAGAAATTATTCGATTTAGATCATATAGCAACAATATTAATATCATTGTAGTATCATTCCAGGAATTTTGAATGCTAAATAGTCCAAGTGGGAACACTTTCAGTTTTCGAAATAATCAATTTGGAAACATATTCATCCTTGATTTATTCACAAATTCTATTGTGAATTAACAAACTATATTTTATAATAACGAAATACATAATAACGTGAAATTTTAAAATAAAGAATGCAGCCAAAATAAAAATTTTGGGGAGTCTAAGTATAACTCTTATCAAATGGGAATTATTTCGGCGCGTAGGTTTGAAATTTATGATTATTCCCATAAAATAGAAAAAAATTCCTTATTGCAAACTAATAGCTGGACATGCTTCCGAATTTTGATACTCTCCCAAATTCAGATTTTAACTTACACAATTTCTCCGTATTCCTCGATATTCAAAAAGTTACATCTGACTTTTAAATTCTCATTAAATTTCGAACACGATACCAGGCTGATTAGAATGCAGAAGAAAATTTGCTTGCAAAATTTTTTATTTTATTTTTTAATATTTTGCTGTTTAAACTATAAATTTTTTCCACGTTTGTCGTTGGTGGCTTTTTGATTCCATTAAAATAATTTCTGCAATTCAAATATGTATATTCATTTATTCAAGCGTTTGCTATATATGAAAATATGGCTATCTCTGTTAATTTTAGAAACTATCTTAAAGTTTATTGAACTTTGAGGTGAGGCAACTAGCAAAAATTTTCAATAAGACGTATGGATTTGATCAAATAAAAGATAAGCTTTTGTAAGGTAGTCAAAACTCAGAAATGAATAATCAATTTATTAAAAGATAATCCATAAACATTTCTCATAACTGTTTGACGTATAGTATCAACTCAACGATTATCAATTCGTAGATACAATTTTTTTTTGTGAAAAGAAAAGGCGATAAATGGATTATTCCTCGTGCATTAAATGATAAACAATTGAACATACATCATAAATTTATACTTTATACCTCTCTAATCCATTATACAAATATGTGACACAACTTATAGCAGGGACTGAAGAGATAGCGACTAGCATAAATAATTCAACCAAACATCAGAATATTAATTTCTTTACACAATTCTCCACTCAACAGTTTTTTCTACATTTAGATAAAATGCAGTTCGCAATTAGCCTGTTTCTCGCCTTGGCTGTTTTCCAGACTTTATTCGGTATGTATAACAATATAATATATTATAATACCTTTTTTGCTGCATTTCGGCGACGCAGTCATCCAGCTTTTCAAGACTCATCGAAAATATCTTTCTTTTTCTACAAAATTAGGATGTTCAAATACGGCATTAACTCTTGGCGAAAGTCCTTCTCCTGGCAGATCTGCTATTCATGTGAGACCTATTAGTTTTCCCAGACGTGTTCCTTTTGCCGAACCTGGATCTACCGTTCTCGTTGAAGAAAAAAATGTTCTTCCTAAGGTAGGGTTTTCAACGAAGGATTCAAAGGGCAGTCATTACACATTAACCCCACCCTTCGGCATGTTAGCAACAATTGATGGATATGTCGTTGCAATAATAGACATTGATAATTATGTCCGTGGAATATATTTCAAAGGCATAAGAGTTAAAATAAACAGACGTTATAAATTCGATATTCGTCAAATGACCCCAGCAGAAATGGCACTTTATTCTGTAGACCACCCTTATCAACGACGCAAAAATATTAATTTGTCAAGTCCTTTGAAGAAAATTTGAAGTATTTTCATTTTGTGAACAAAAGTTGCTACGAAACATGCGATAAGTTTTTTGATTGAGAGCCAAGAATTAAACAAATCTTGAATATAGATTTTGATATCAGATATTATTACGTTAAATAAAAAAACCCTCTATTACACGACTTTATTATTTTTCCCTTATCGAATCTGTTGTTGAAGAAGTGAATTATTCTTAATTTTTTACGGGAAAAAGTAATCGCATACTCTCAAATATTTGATCTAATTTCATGACGAAATATGTGACGTTTTTAAAAGTAAACAACATTGCGTACAACACATGCTCTCAAGGCTTAAAACGGTAATGTATGTCGAAAATCTTAAGTTAACAAAACTATATTACTCCTTGTGAGTATATTGCGTACTATCCCCCAACGAAATTCTTTTTCGCATGAATTTATGATACAAAGGAAATCATTAAACAAATTATTTACACTGTAAAAACTGATGACGTGTAGCGTGACATTGTATGTCTAACGTAAGCATGCACAATGCACAGCTATGTAGCAACAATGATTATTTGTTCTTTTTCACAGTCGGATGATGTACTTTTTCAAAAAGGAATTAACCATGGAAAAGACTAATTTGAATAAGACACTTTTTTTTTAAATAGTTGCTTCATATAATTTCGATTGAACTTCATTTTAGGTTATTTCATACATATCGGATTCCTACCCAATCAACCTTTTTTTTTTAATCGATAAAGTCATGTAAGAAGAGAATTTTAAGCAACCTTTAACATCTCCTTTATGGGAATTTTGTTCATTTTAAATGAGGTAAGCAGAAAAATCGACTTTAAAAAAAAACAGGGCCTCAAAAAATATCCCAAATTTTCCTCCTTAAATGGTCATATAATCCCAGAAAACTATAACCAATAAAAGATTCAATAATTTAAGATGGTAATTTTGTCGATTAATGGTCCGACAAACATTTTTGAGAAATGAGAAAAAATAATAATAATTCTCGGACCAGTAATCGGCAAAGTTACTATCTTTAATTAATTTATTAATTACCCTGGTCAACAAAATAATATCCATTATTCTAAAATAAAAGATTCATTTGAAATAAAAAGTGTTAAGCAACATTAACCGTGTTAACATAAAATGTTGTTTGGATACCAGAAAATTATAATCAACCAAAAATCAACAACAAAAATTGTTGAGAATTATTCAAGATAATTTTAAGGCAACTTTTCAATTTCGCTCCAACTATTGGGCATAATAATCGACTTTTTAAAAGAAATGTCCCGTTTGGTATGATATCAGAAAACCATGATCAATGAAAAAATCTAGTAAAAAAAATATTCAGCAAAATAATTACGATATGCTGTTAGGAAAAATTTTTTCAACCTGTATTTATTATACAGGAACACCGATTTCTATGAAAAAGACCCTTTTGTTTATTATAATTATAATTTTGAACTTACGATGTCCTCAAGATGATGCAATACATGATTCAATAAAAAATGAAAAAAGGTTGTTATCTAAATAAACTTGCAAAAAACCTCATAACGTACTTCGAATTTTGACATTTAATTGTTGATGGAATCCCAGAAAACCATCATCAATAAAAAATAATTTCTGACGAAAAAACCAGAGCAGCATTTTTTTCGAAAAGGACCCTAAAAAATATCACGATGTTTCTCACTTAATTGTTAATGGAGTTCTAGGAAACCCTTAGAAATAACAAATGATTCAAATAAACAATCATTCTAAGCAACATTCACCGTATTTCGTGAGTCAATTTGTTTTACTCGCTGCGATTGAATTGAAAATTCTTTTTTCCAATAAGGTCCTTACAGAATACTTTCAAAAGTCAAATACGATCAATTATGTTTAGTAATTTCTGCATGGGTCTCCCATAGCTAACATGGGCAAAAGGGTAGTCCAAAAATGCATTAGAAAATTTTTCTTTCGATTTTTTAATTGAAAACGCCCGAAAGTTTGTTTAAATTTACAAAAAAAATGCATTTCTTTTTTAGAATAATATTTAGAGGTTGCGCAAGCCCCATGAAGCTTAACACGTATTTCCCATAAGAAAAAAAGACGTTTTTGTAAATTTGTTTTAGGATTCTCAATATTAGGTGAATCGAGTTCCGAATTCAGCATTTCTCTCCACAATTAGTCACAGAAGGCGAATAAAATATCACTCTTCAAATATCACCCCCATAAGTCTGTTTTATAGGGTCCCAAAAAACCCCCTAAGAGAAAAAATGGGTTTTTCGAGTTTTGACGCTAATTACTAATTTTTTACGTTTTTTTAAACGCAGATTGTTTCAAATATATGAATTACTACTTTATACTAATAATTAGATGTTTATTTAAATTTTTGAAACAATTTATTTTTGTTTTTATCAACTTTCTCTTAGAAAGGGGTAAGAAAGTCGAGGTTTTTTCTGAATTTTTCAACTTATTTTCAACGTTTCAGTTGGAGCGAGGTAATAATCAATTAAAGTTGATAAAAATAATTGCTCAAACAATTTTCTATTAATTATAATAATATTCTCTTAGAATAATGCTACAAAGTTGCGGTTTTTTTTTACAACTTTCAACTTTTTGTCCACTTTTCACTTAGAGTGAGTAATTATTGAATTTAATTTAGCAACAATAATTGTTTAAACAAATTGTAAATGTTGATACTATCTTCTTCCAGATTAATACTACATAGTTGCAGTTTTTTCCTGAAATTTATAGCTTTTTATCACTTTTAAATTAGATTAAAGTAATAATAAATTCATGTTGAAAAATAAATTGTTTAAAAAATTTATTATCATCGCTTATAATATTTTCTTTGCTTAATGATAGAAACTTGCATTTTTTTTCTGAAATTTAAAACTTTTTGCCCACTTTTCACTTGAAGAGAGTTGACATTTAATTTTATTTAACGAAAATAATTGTTTAAACAAATTATTATTGTTTATGGCTATCTTCTCTTAGATTAGTGCTAAAAAGTTGCAGTTTTTTCTGAAATGTTTACCTTTGCTTCACCTTTTTAGTTGTGAACAAATAATAAATAGATATTAGAGAAAATTTTATTTTGAATAGTATTGTATTGTTTTAAGTAAATTATACTTGTTCTTTTTCCAATGTTAAAAAAATTAATTAAAACAAAAAAGCTGGATTCATTAAGTGAAATTCGAATTTCGATTATTCCGATTATTTCGATTATTATTAATTTTTGCTACAATTATGTATCTTTAACGCGAAAATCGAATTTTTAAGAAAGTAGTTCAACTTTCAACCAACGAGTTAAATTTTCGACCTAAAAATATAAATTTTTAATCAAGAATGATATAATGGTTGATATTTAAAAAAAAATTTATTTTAAATGAAGAACAATCTAATATAATCAAATTAAATCTTATTGAATTTCATTTAAATTCCATTCAGTGCAAAGTTAAACATTTCAGAAAAAACCACAACTTTCTAGCGCTTATCTGAGAGAAAATGGTTATGATCAATAATAAATTGTTTAATTTTAATAAATTTAATATGCGAGTTTTAATATGCGATAATTAATGCGAGTTGGCATGTTTGCCAACTCGCATTAATTATTACCTCACTAAGTAAAAAGTGGACAAAAAGCTTGAGAGTTTAGAAAACCCGCAAGTTTTTATAATAATTTTTTTAAACAACTATTTTTGGTGAATTGAATTAAATATCAACTCACTTCAAGTGAAAATGGGCAAAACGTTAAAAATTTCGGAAAAAAACCGCAAGTTTCTATCATTAAGCAAAGAAAATAAAATGAATTGTTTAAACAATTTTTTTTTCAACATGAATGAATTATTACTTTAATCTAATTGAAAAGTGATACAAAGTTAAAAATTTCAGGGGAAAAACCGCAAATATGAAGTATCAATCTAGAATAAGATGCTATAAACATTTACAATTTGTTTAAACAATTATTTTTGTTAAATTAAATAAAATAATTACTTATTCTAAGTGAAAAGTGGCGAAAAAGTTGAAAATTTTAGAAAAAACCGCAACTTTGTAGCATTATTCTAAGAGATTATTGCTATAATCAATAAAAAACTGTTCAAACAATTATTTTTGTTAACTTTATTTGATTATTACCTCGCTCTAACTGAAATATTGAAAACAAGTTGAAAAATTCAGTAAAAACATCGACTTTCTAACCCTTTCCTAAGAGAATGTTTTTAAAAACAATAATAAATTGTTTCAAAAATTTAAATAAACATCTAGTTATCAGTATAAAGTAGTATTTCATGTATTTGGAACAATCTGCGTTCAAAAATCGAAAAAAAAATCATAACTAGCGCCCAAAACTCGAAAAACCTATTTTTTCACTAATGGGGGTTTTTTGGGACCCTATAAAACAGACTGATGGGGGTGATATGTAAAAAGTAATTTATTCGCATTCTGTGACTCATTGTGAAGAGAAATGGTGAATTTCGAAGTCAGTTCACCTAATATTGAGAATTCTGAATAAAATTCACAAAAACGACTTCTTTTCTTAATGGAAGTACGTGTTAAACTTCATGGGGCTTGCGCCACTTCTAAATATTATTTCTCTGCAAAACAAAAAAAAATGCGTTTTTTTGGTGGATTCAAACAAATTTCCGGGCTTTTTGCATAGAAAATAAAAAAAAAATTTTGGACCACCGTGATGGGCAATCAACCACATAACCAAGTCTAGTATAGAAACTAAGCTTTTACCATTGAACCTACAAACTATAGATATAAAGAAAAAAATTGAGCGGATTTTATCTTCAAAATAAAAATTATTGACCGTTTAGTATGAAAGATGTAATGCTGTAAAGAATAATGTTTCTGTTCTTTTGTCGCTCAAACTGGGGATAGGCAGTACTATCGCTGCCTTACGAACTGTTACTGTGAATTGGTGTATCCGTACATAGGAATCTTCTATATAAGTGTACAAACACAATTAAAATCGAGATTAAAATTGTTCACCAATGGTGAGGAGAGAATCCACATCCTCGGCCACATCAATTCCTAAAAAATTGAACTCGAATAACCACCATACGTAGAAATGAATTATTATTGAACCTCCTGAACGAGCAGTGTTTCAGAACCTCAGTTGTCATCGTACACTCTTCGTCGAGAGAACTTGGTAGACCTTTTTGCCTTCCTTTCCGGAGCTTTCCGCGTGTCGAATCGCGGGTTCAGAAATCTGAATGGTTGGAAAAGGTGCCGCACCTCGAAAGTTATAAATCTAGCCTTGGGCCCTCGAAGGGGCCCTACTCTCTGCCATACTCTCATCTCTCTTCTTGGGGGTCTTTTAAGCGTGTGAGGTCTGCCTAAATGGTAACAAATGCTACTCCGGATGGATAACAATGCCCGGCGGTCTGGTTGACATCGGAACCCAGTGTGTCGCCCTGTCAACGCCCGGTGAGCAATGACAGCGATCGTTTCCATCAAAAAGACCACCTCAGTCTTTCCTCTGATCTATAGTTCTTTTTCTTCATAATAGTATAATCTATCTATATTCTATACTCTGCAGTTGCACCCGAAATGGACCCAACAATGCCCAAAACACCCAAATGCCTTTAACTTAAATGGAGGCATGAGAGCACTTGTGGTCATTGTCGCCTGTCACTGACCACTAGGGTGGCCCCCACAAAAAACTCCATCTTTTTTTCACTTATTCTTCAACCCCTAATCTTGTTGGATTTCTTGGGAAAAGAATTACATGATTTTTTACATTTCTCAAAGAAGTCCAAACCGTAGTTTTTGGGCCTTGAAGAAACAATGAAAGATTTCATTGATGTTTCGTATTGAGATTTCAAAGAATTACCTTGCAAACATTGCGATTTCACTTTGCAATATATCGATTCTGATTCAACGTGACATGTTGTAAGGGGCTGTCCATAAATAACGTAATACTATATTAGACAGACTGACTACCAAAGTTTTGTTATGGTAGCGTTACGGAGTGACGGAGAGGAATTTTCAAAATGTGACGTAACGTTTTTCAAAAATGAAATTGAGAGATTTACAACATTACTGAGCAAGTG
>WSXT02134553.1:0-10621 GCA_011762715.2 Neuroterus valhalla
AAAATATTGTTCAATTTTATATTAGTGCTTATGTTATTTTTTTTTATTTCTTTGCTACTGTACCTGAATAAATTTTTTTTTCCCGCTGAAACCATTTTTAATTTCATTTATTTGTTTGTTTATGATTTATTCTATAGGAAAATTCAATACATAAATAAATACGAAGCAAATGGGAGAAAAAAAATTGCTACCGCGAAGAATCGAAACCGCGACTCCCGGATCGCGAAGCCAGTACGTTACCGTCAGGCCACTCAGGTCTGGTATTCTAGTCGCTCTTAGATCGCTGACTAGAAGCAGTAAGATTTTTATAATCATTTTGCACCTCAACGGAGGCCCACTAGAAAAAACGGCTGCATGGTTTTTTATATGTGTATGTGAACTATTAAATCAGCCCGTTTTCGGTATTCAACTCAAATGACATTACACGAGTTCCCCTTGTGAGCCTACGAAGGCAAGAATTAATAATGATTGATGAATACTGTTTCTTAATAGGTTTGTGAAATATTCATATCATGTTCTCCGTTTTATGAGTAATTCCCTGTAAAAGTGTAAATTTGCACTGTCCGTAGTTTGTAGTCCATAGTTTGGCTAATTTTTAGCTTGCAATTTTTCAGACAAAACAGGAAGGGTCTCAGAAGCCGGTTTGTAGCCTAATATATATTTTACCCATAAAATTCGAGAAAATACCTACAGTATCTGTAAACAATAAGAAGTCGATTCCACAGTAAACGGACCACCCTCATCTCTTTCATTGACCCCGAGCAACCCTTAAACAAATGGAAACTTCACCGCTTCTATGCAGTGTGTTTGGGAAAGAAACCCAATAAAAAAATCCAGAAAAATACATGTATAGGTTTTTGGGGTCGCTGATTTCGAAGCCGAGGTCCGTTGACCTCGATCACATCAGATTCAACATCATTTGAAGGTCAAACTGCACAAAATCCAAAAGAGAAATCCAAGAAGAATACATGCATAAGTTTTTTGGGGTCACCGATTTCGAATCCGAAGTCCATTGTTATACATGAAATGAGATTCAAGGTCATTTGAAGGTCAAACTGCAAAAACTTCGATAGAAAAATCCAGAAAAAATACATACATAGGTTTAAGGTGTCGCTGATTTCGAGTCTGAGGTCCGCTCTCCTCCATAAAATCAGATTCAAGGTCATTTAAGGTTTTGACCTTCAATTGATCTTGAAACTGATTTCATGAAGGTCAACGGACCACAGCTTCGAAATCCGTGACCCCAAAAACCTATGTACGTATTTTTTTCTGGATTTTTCTATCGAACTTTTTGCAGTTTGACCTTCAAATGACCTTGAATCTGATTTTATGTAGAACAACGGACTACGGGTCTGAAATCAGTTACCACCAAAAATTCACATATGTATTTTTTTGGATTGTTTTATTGTGTTTTCTTTCCAAAACCACTGCATAGAAGCGGTTAAGTTCTCGTTTTCTAAGGGGTGCTCGGGGTGAACTGGGGAGATAGGGATGGTCTTTATAAGGTGGAATCGACTCCTTATTGTTACTAGATACTGTAGAAATTTATTCGAATTTTCCGGGCCAAATCTAAATTAAGCCAAAAGCCGGCCTCAGAGACCCTCCCTCTTTGACCGAACACTTAAGGCCTCTCAAGTATTGAAGGATATCCCCACTTCGAGTTACTTTGTGTCTAGCAGGATAATTAGTTCGGCTATTGTCCTATTTTTTTCTTCCACGATTACCTGACTGAATTGTAATTCCGTTCTGACAAATTTCCGCCAGGCTCATGCTGGCATCGTGGTCTCTCTTCTGAGCCCTCGTTCTGCCTAGAATATTATATCCCAAATTGAACTATTGGATTCAATTTACGCTTTGATTCGGTAATTTTCCCTTGGAGTATTAGCTGAACGATTCAGCCCAGCCTTGATTTTTTATTACCATTGTGGAATAGTCTTCCTTATTTCTTACATTTTCGCAGAATAACTTGAAGTGATAAAAAGATGACAACATTGATTCATGACATAAAACTCACCCTACAAATTTTTAGTTTTCAGATATGCCACCGAACGCATCCTCAGGTTGCGGATAGAGAGTCTCTGTGCCGAGGGTTTTTGCTGAATACGGTTACGAGAACTAATAAGCAGTCACGGACAATTTCCCTCATATTTGAAGTCAGAGATCCCTATTCCGCAGTGGCTGGTGTTGGGACGCACTGTACTCCTACTGGAAAAAGGCGACTTGTCCAACCCAAGGAACTGCAGATCAATAACTTGTCTAAGCACGGTGTATAAGATCTTTACATCTATCCTGAATGACCGGATCGTTCGGATAATTTGACCTGCATGGAGTGAGATTCACGAACAACGAGGATCGAAAAGAGGCGCAGCAGGATGTCGGAAAAACCTGCTGACCGACAGGAGTGTCTGCAAAGACGCTGCAAACCACAAACGCAATCTGTCGATGGCCTGGATTGATTACCAGAAAGCTTTTAATTCAACTTCCCATAGACTTATCATCTGTCTGTTGAAAAGCTTCAAGGTTCATCCAGATATAGTGGGCTGCATTGAGAGATTAATGCCTCTTTGGAAGAACAGATTTACTATCACTTCTGGAAAACATCGTGTGACTACCAACCCTATCACTTTCCAGAGAGGTATCTTTCCGGGTGATGCCATGAGCCCCATCCTCTTCTGCATCACACTATTGCCTCTATCCCTCGCACTCCGTGATTCTCATGGGTACTTCTGTAGCGGAACTAACACATGAGAGATCAGTATGGACTTTGGATTGGATAAATGTGCCAAGATTCATCTTGGACCCTGAGCTTGTTGACCGAAGTGCTAGTAGACACCTTAGCGCTGGAGAGACCTACAAATACCTGGGTGTGCCTGAGAGCCGCATTCAGGATACAACATCAGTAAAAGAGGTTCTGCAAAGCAGATACAAACACCTCCTCCGATGAATTTGGTCGTCAAACCTTTCTTCGTTGAACAAGATATCTGCGACTAACATGCTTGCCATCCCAGTTCTACTCTATTCGTTTGGGGTGGTTCCACGGACGAAGAACGAGCTCAGGGCCCTTGATACCTATACGCACAAGATGATGCATATGAAGAAAAGCTTGCACATCAACTCGTCCGTTTCGCGCTTATACATCGCACGCGGTAAAGGCAGACGCGGACTTCTCAATCTTGAATGCCTATACAACCGAATCAGCCTTAGTACTGTTCATATCATCGCGAACGGTAGACATCCTCTCCTGGCAATGGTCAGGAATCACAAAATGAACGGGGACAGAGCGTTCCTTTCGAAAGCCGCGGAGAAGGCAGCTGAAACCCTTGGCCTAGAACTCAATATCAGGAGTAAGGACATTGAACTACTCCATCAAGATGTCTCACTCCTCAAAGCACAGGTGAAGAAAGCGGAGGCGAAAAACTTCCTGAAACAACATGAAGACAAGGTGATGCACGGAAAATTTTACAAAATCGTGAAAGAACAATCCTTGTCACATGAGTCAACGTTTGCTTTCCTCAAATCATCTGGTCATAATTCAGGCACAGAGAGTTTCATTTTCGCGTGTCAGGACGGTGTGATTTCCACCGTAGCATACCGTAGAAGCATATTACGTCAATATGTTCTCAGCGATAAGTGCAGGGCATGTCCTAAACTCCCTGAGCACCTATGGCATATACTATCGAATTGCCCTATTCACGCAGGAACGACGTAATTGTACATATACAACGCTGCCTTTAAGAATGCCTTACCACCATCTTTGCCGCTCTCATGGCGTTGGCCGCGACCCTGCTCTGCTGAAAGCTTCAAAGGGGATAGATTCTATTGTTAAAACGAGGAGTGCCGTATCTATTGGAACTAAGATTTCCCGACAATAGGCACGACATATTTTCGGGACATTGGTATGGCTTTCAGGTAACTGGCCAAGGAAGGCGTTGCACCTACAAGAGCACCGATGATGAAAACAATTAATTTAACCAAACATCCTTGATGATGCCGCTGTAGTTATTCTCTGAGAACTTTGTACCTCTTTTTCTCCTCGGTTTCTTCGCCTTTGATGTTGTAGTCGGCCTGGGAAGAGAATTCGACCACGAACATGGTTCGGTCACGTTTGGCAAGGAGCGCGATGTCGGGTCTTGTGTGCTGGATAGAGGATATTGTCGAGAAATCGTAGTTCCAGTAGATTCGGCACTCCTCGTTCTCAACAATAGCATCTATTCCCCTTGGAGCGTTCAGCAGAGCAGGGTCGCGGCCAACGCCATAAGAGTGACAAAGATGGTGTTGAAGCACTCTTAAAGCAGTGTTGTTTCTGTACAAACACGTCGTTCCTGCCTGAATAGGGCAATTTGATAGTATATGCCATGGGTGCCCAGGGAGTTTAAGATACGCTCTTCACCTATCGCTGGAAACCTCTTGATGTAATATGCTTTTACGGTATGCGAAGGTATACAAGGACTGGTTTTTTACCATTTTTTCAATGTTTCCGTGCATCACCTTGTCTTTATGGTGTTTCAGAAAGTTTTTGGCCTCCGCTTACATCACCTGTACTTTGAGAAAAGAGGCATCCTGTTGGAGTAATGCACTGTCCTCACTCTTGATGTAAAGTAACGCTCCTTCCCCACTCATTTCGTGCTTCCTGACTATTGCCGGGGGAGGATCTCTACCGTTCGCGATGATATGAACAGTACTAAGGAGGATTCGGTTGTATAGGCATTGAAGATTGAGAAGTCTGCGTTCGCCTCTACGGCATGCAATGTATAAGCGCGGAACGAATGAATCGATATGAGCTTTTCTTCATATGCATCATCTTGCGCGTAGTGATATCGAGGGCCTTGAGCTCGTTCTTTGTCCATGAAACCACCCCAAACTAATAGCGTAAAACTGGGACGGCAAGCATGTTAGTAGCAGATATCTTGTTCAACGACGACTGGTTGGACAAACAAATCCGTTGGAGCAGCTGTTTGTATCCGCTCTGGGGAACCTCATTTACTGATGTTGTATCCTGAATGCGGCTCTCAGGCACGCCCAGCTATTTGTAGGTCTCTCCAGCGTTAACGTGTCTGAAAGCACTTCCGTCCACAAGCTCAGGGTCCTTGTCTATAGATGATATTCGTCCATGTTTCAGATGGATCTCGGCACACTTATTCAATCCAAAGTCTATACCGATTTCTCGTGTGTACCTCCTGACGATACTTAGAGCTTCTTTCAGGTGTTCACTTCCAGAAGCATAGATCTTCAAGTCAGAAGTGAAGAATGAAGCTTCAAAGTATGGAGAGGGTGTAAGGTGCAAGAGGAGAGATGTGGAGAATCTGTAAAAAAGTATGGAGAGGAGAAGGGTGGCTTCAAGAATGGAAGACAGGATCAGTGATTATAAAAGAAGCTAATTGAAAAGAAGGTTGTATAAAGGTAGGGGATTATAGAGGTATCACTTGAGTGTTGGTGGGGTATAGGATCTATGCAGGAGTACTCAGAAACAGGTTAGAGAGTCAGGTAAAAAAAAGGAATTATTCCTCTCAGTCAGGCAGGCTTAAGAAAAGGACTGGAAACAACTGGTAACATTTACGTCCTAAAACTGTTTAGTGAATAGGAACTTGAAGGGAAGAGAGGAAAACTTGTGGCCTTGTTTCTAGACTTCACAGCAGAGTTCAACTCAGTAAACCGGGGAGTGTTGTGGCAAGCAATGAAAGAAATAGGAAAAGATGAGGGACTGACTGGAAGGATAAAAGAAATATTCATTCAATTCAGAGTGAGGATCGGAAACGAGAAAGGAAAAGAATATTGGACAGGGATAGGACTCAGGCAAGGTTGCCCATTGAGTCAGCTACTGTTTAGTATAATGCTAGCAGACTTAGAGGAAAAGTCGAGGAACAGCGGAAAAGGTGTACGATCTTAGGAAGCAGTAAGCTTTGCTCTTCAGCATATGCGAATGATGTTGCACTGTTGGCAGAGGACGAGAGAGGATTAAGAATTTAAATTCAACACTCTTTACCCTAGGCTGGTGGAATTCCAGCGCAGTGGAAAAAATCCCGATATCAGATTTGGACTCAGCTACCCAAAATACGGAATGATACCAGCTTTTTCGTGCAAGAATAAAACCTCCGTTTAACTGCAAGTTTCGCTCAGTTTTACATTACTTTTCCTAGGCTAGGGGAATCCGGAGGTGCTGTATAAAAATTATTATGTCAGCTTCAAATCAAACGACTCGGAATGTGCAGAAACGACATGATTTCATTACCTTCCTCGTAGATGAATATTACTTTAACGGATCCTAAAACTTCCAAGATCCCACACTTTTCCTGGGTCAGGGAAAAATTGTGGGGTCTAGGAGAAACTCTGAGACTGTTTTTGGATTGAGCAGCATAAAGTCAATAAGGGTAGCCTAGTCACACGTAAAGTTCAGAACACATTCATTTTCTCGTGGGACTGTGTAGTGTAATTGCGGAATAAAATTTCATTGAAAAAAGTCCAAATCCTTAATATTTTCATGAAAAATTGCTCACACATCTATAAATTTAACAAGGATTTGAAAAGAAATCGATTTCAAGGGAAAAAATTCCAAATTCGTATTTATTCTTATTTTACTGAAGCTTCATTATTCGCTTTCAATTCCGATAGTGTTAGTGTTAAAAATGGAGCTTTTCGTCAAATAATAAAACACAGTTTCTTTTGTATTCTTTTTCGTAGAATTGAATGGTTCATTCAGTTTCTTCAGATATTTTCAAATTTAGGAAAATTATCAAATTATCAAATTTAGGAAAAATGTATTGTTGCAAAAGTCCCTTTTCCATATCTTTTTATTTTGAGAATGCTTTGTAACAGGAACTTTTTTTTTTTACTAAAAAGTACGTATATGACAAAACGAGGAAATCTACCCGCTGCGTAGGCACATACCCATTGCGTGCAACGAGCGTGGCTCGCAAGTTTGAGCGCGCCTAGGGCGCGCGTCTTCCGGATCTTGCACTCCGTGCTCGGTTCCTTTCATAGTGTAATGAATATACAGAGTTGCAAATATTTCAGAACTGTTAGAAACCTCTATTTCTCAGAATACTAGTCAACTCGTCTCAATTTTTGATGAATGGAAGTTTCAAATTATTTCACTTAAGGTTGTATCGGGCTTAAGGAACACATTCTTATTTTAATACACGCCCTTAAGACGCCCTTAATTGGAACAAAACTTGTGGATCTTTTCGTAGTTAATAATTTTGATAATTATTATTTCTCCTTTCTCGTGCGGTGATTTGTGCAGAAAATGGCCGTTTTTCTTTCTGTCAAGTCCGTTATCATGATTAAAAAAAACTTAACGTCTTATCAAAAAATGGTTGACATGAAATAAACTATTTTCTGTTACAGAAATTTTTTCGCATCTCGCATAGTTTTTCTGAAAAATGGGATTTTTCATTTATGACAACATTTTTTACCATTCGAACAAACACTATGCAGCCAATCGAAAAGAAAGTATCTTATCGAATTTCCAGATATTGTCAAAGCACGATCCAACCTGATCATTTCTTCGAAAGTCATCGAATCCACATATTACAGACTACAGACTACAGACAGACACCATTATAAAAATAGTTTCTTCTGACTTAGGGGGTCTCAAAACGTGGAGATTGCATTAAATCCGTGAAAGTTGATTTTAAAATAAAATCAATACCTTCTCATTTAGAATAAGGATGTGAAAATTCAGCTCCGGAAGAACTTTGTACCTTGATTTTCTGAAGAAAAATTTTTTTTCGACAAAAAAGTGTTTTGGACTGGAACAAAGGATTATCTCAGAAACCTTTGAACTGTTCTATCCGAAAAAATTTGTGAACATTGGGGACATTATTAGATATACTTTCATTAGGTTCCGTCGAAATAGCATTATTATTGCCGAAATGAAAAATTAAAAATGGAAAAAAAATGAAAACATGGTTTTCCGCATTTTACTCAGACATTTTGAGGTTATGTGAAAAAATCAGCAATACAAAAAGTTGTAGCATTTTCTCTTATCTATACGTTTACTACAAAAAACTTTTCTCTGTGACGTCAAATTTTGACAGAAATCAGAATAATACAATTTTCACGCCTTTTCACCCCTCCAAAATCAACTTCACAACACCCCTGCTCACGCATTTTTTTACATTCTCATCATTCATGAATGAGAAAATATTAGAATCGTCTAGGATTTCACATCTTGAATTTTTAACGGATCTCCACGTTTCGACACCCCCTAAAACCGAAAATAAAGTTTTGTCGATGGTGTCTGTCTGTTGGCTGTATGTCCGTGTGTCCGGCCGTCCGTCCTTCCGTAAACACGATAACTGGAGAAAAAATCGACGGATCAAGTCGGCCTTTGATACAGTTCTTGATTGGTCCAAAAGAAAGGATGATTTCGTTAGCCAGATATTTTGGATGAAAAATCAGAGAGCAGGAGCATTTTCAAAATTTTTGAGACCCTTTTTTCCGAGATTTTATAATTCTATGTGCAGTTCTTCTTAGCGTGTAGGAATTCAAATAATTCATATTCATAACTTTTTTCGATGAAGAAAAAAGTGTCAGAGTAAAAGCAATTTCAAAATTTGAAAATACAAATAAAAATGTAGATTCCACGCGAAATAACGCACGATATGGAAAAAAGTAAAAGGAAGAAAAACGTTGATTTTTGAGGACCGTATGAGATTATCATAACGAAATTTCGAATTACTTAGAAAAATGAAAAATTCAAACTTTTACTGTACAGCACATAATGGAAAATCAAAAATTTTATTACATTCTCATCATTTATGATTGAGAAAGTATTAGCATCACCCGAAATTCCACACCTATAATTTTCAACGGATCTCTATGTTCAAGCAGCCCCTAAAGCCGAAAATCATGTTTTGACGATGGTGTCTGCCTGTATGTCCGTCCGTCTGTAAACATGACAACTGTCAAAAAAAATCTGCCCGCTGCGCGTGCACATTCTCATAGCGCGCGGCTCGCTTCGCTCGCAAGTTTATGCGCGCCTGGGGCGCGCGTCATTCGAATCTGGCGCTTTGCGCTCGATGGTAATCTTACCTCGCGCTCCGCGCTCGGTTTGTTTTTCACCTCGCGCTTCGCGCTCGGCTTCATGCGTGCTTGGTTCAGTTTACAATGCAAGTAATGCATACGCAGAGGTGCACATTTTGCAAAACTGCTGAAAACCTCTACTTCTATAAAGATTATTGCTTTTTTTATATTTTTGATAGAATTTTTTTTTCTATTTAGTTTACTTAAGGCTCTACTGGCCTCAAGGAACACATTCTCATCACAAATACTCGCCACTAATATTTACATCTCACATAGTTTGGCTAGAAAATTGAATTTTACATTGTTTTAAAAGCTTTGTTACGATTAAAACAAAAGATATACACCTTATTATTGCAAAAAATTTCATGTAAAACTTGTAGAACGATGAACAATTTTTCTATTAAGATATTTGCGCCGAAATGGGACATTACTTACGGGTTGTCTAAAATTTTCAGAATATGTAGAAAATATGGTAACCTAACGATCCATGCCCTATTCAGCTGATTTGACCGTTTCAAAAGTCAAATACGATCAATTATGTTTAGAACTTTTTGCATGGGTCTCCAATAGCTAACATGGGCAATCACCACATTACAAAGTCTAGTATAGAAACGAAGCTTACCATTGAGCTTAATAACTAAAGATATACAGAAGAATATCGTGTGAATTTTTTTTTCAAAAAATAGCAATTATTGGCCGTTTAGTATGAAAGATATAGTGCTGCAAAGAATCATTTTTGCTTTTCTCGCGCGGCACATAGTAGGGTTTGGCAGATTATAGATGCCTAAGGAACTGTTACTGTGAATATGAGTATTTGTGAAGAACACTACTATGCGAGTGTACAAACTTAAAATTTTTTTTTGTAAGTGCGTTATCGCGAACTCAACTCGTATTTTTGGTCCCTCAAAATGGGTTCCAAAGCACGATCGGATATGATCATTCTTTCGACAGTTATCAAGTTCACAGATTACTTTTCCTTTTTTCTTGTGCCATCAAAATTGGAATTTTTTATTTTTCGAGAAAATTCAAAAAGTTGTATTCACGATCTTGTAGGGCTCCCAAAAAGAAACCTTTTTCCTCTTTGACTTTCTTTTCAATCTTGCGTAATTTGGCTAAAAATTCTCATTTTCTTTTATATTTTTGAATGTTGAAAATGCCACAACTCCGTCAATTTTGTTTTTATTGAAAAAATCATAAGGATAAATTGTTCCAATTTTTACCTACTATAAGAAATCGTACTTGGAATTTTTGAATCTTGAAAAAAAAAATCCAAAAAATGTTCAAAATGCTACCCCTCTTTCATTTTTGATCCAAAACAGCTGGCTAACGGACTCGACTTGTATTTTTGGTCCCTCAAAATGGGTGCCAAAGCGCGATCGAATATGATCATTCATTCGAAAGTTATCGAGTTCACAAATTATTTTTTATTATTTTTTGTGCTATCGAAATGGGAATTTTCGATTTTTTGAGAAAATTCGAAAATTCGTATTCACTATCTTGTAGGGTCCCCAAGAAAAAACATTTTTGCTCTTTGACTTTCTTTTCAATCTTGCGTTATTTGGCTAAAAATTCTCATTTTCTTTTATATTTTTGGATT
>WSXT02134564.1:0-10621 GCA_011762715.2 Neuroterus valhalla
ATTTTGGTAGCACAAAAAATAAAGAAAAATAGGAAGATTCTTTTTTTGGTCAAACTATGCGAGGTACGGGAAAATATAGATGAACTAAAATTGCGCACCAAGAAAAGATCTACAAATTTGGTAAAATTAACTTTTTATAGGACAAGCAGTTTTTGCTTCATTCATTTAAAAGCATATAAAAAATGAAAAAAAAAATTAACTTTTGAACAATTGACACAAGCTTAGGAAAAATCAAATAGACGCAAGTTCTTTACCAGGATAATATCTTTGAATGTGTTATCAACTTCTTTAACAGTATATGTATTTTTCATTTCAATCAGGAAAAATAAATAAAAATGAAATAATGAAATTTTGAAAAAATGAATAATGCTAACACAGGAGATTGATAGAGAAAAGTTGTTCACCCGAAAAATATTTGTAAATTTGTTATAATTTTTCCCATTGGACACACGATGAGAATGTATTCGTTAAATCCGGAGAAGCTTTAACAAAAGAGAATTCACATCCATCAAATTAAAGTAGTCGACATGTCGCTTTTGAGTTTCACAAGCTTTTGATACAACTGTAGGGAGTACAAAGGCCGCGCGATGAGAATGTGCCCGCACAGCGGGCAGATTTTTTTTTGATTATTTGCGTGGTGTATTAGCCGTGTGGTTATTAGTCATTAGGACAAATCGTTAGAAGTATGTTAGGTAGTTCGACCCCCCACCCCCTGACCAGCGTTTCCAATTTTTGATAGCGTAAAAGCGTGCGATATAATAATAATAATAAATCTTTATTAAGTTGCCAACAAGGAAAAATGTACAAAAGAATATAGTATGATCAATAACAACTTAAAGGGCGAGGTACAGCTCCAGCTGCTTTACAACCTAACCTAACTATGTGCAGTGTTCACGTGTGTGTAATTATGAGAAAAATTATAATGGCATCGCTTCAGATTTTTATTGGCAGTCCTTCGTAATTCTTTGACGTTTCATACTTTTTAAATTAATATCTTTTGAATTTTGTAAAGAAGACTTTTCCAATTTTAGCTTACTTTCGGCCCCATCCGGGAATGGTTGACTCAGTCCATTAAAATTGCGACAACTTATTTTTTCCGTGTAGAACTTTTTCTGCCTTTTATTACCCATTCTTTTACGATCCTTCTTCAATTTATCTCATCTTACTCAATACTTTCTCGATCGAAACCAGGAAATGATCGGGAATTGAATTTGAAAACCGGGAATTTATTTGACTCAACCTAGACTATTAAAAATTCTAGCGAAAAAATACGAGAAATGACTGCTTTATTTTTATGAATCAGAAAGATATCTTATCCATTGATATAAAGAATGCAACGTTCCTTCAATCTGATTCTCAAAATATTTAAATACATCTATACTTCATTAGAGGAAGAATTTCTATTTTTTTTCATTAGAAGAAAAAATTTTTACATACATACATACAGTATGAAATATCTCAATTTTTTCAAAAAAATCTGCCCGCGCGCCCGCACTTTCTCATCGCGCGTGGCTCGCTTCGCTCGCAAGTTTGAGCGCGTCTAGGGCGCGCTCGGCCTTTGTACCTCCCTACAGTTGTAGGGAGGTACAGAGGCCAAAGGAGTTACAAAAGCTTGTGAAAATCAAAAGCGAAATGTCGACTACTTTAATTTGATGAGTGTGGATTCTCTTTTGTTGAAGCTTCTCCGGCTTAAACGAATACATTCTCATCGTGTGTCTCGTGCTGCGCACTCGATCAAAGTTTGTCCAAAACGGTGATAAGTTTTGTTGCCTAATTTCTTTCACACGCTGTCTAGTTTTTCTAGAAATTCTATGAACAACTTTTCTCTATCAATCTTCTGCGTTAGCCTCAGTCATTTTTTCAAAAATTTTATTATTTGTACCTTAAATAGTTTGACCAAAAAATGAATCTTTCTATTTTTCATAATTTTTTGTGCGACCAAAATTTGAAGTTTCGATTTTTTGAGAAAACTCGAAAAGTTGTGAAGATCATCCTGGAGGGCTTCCAAAAATTAACATTTTTTCCTCCAAACCTTTTTTCATATCTTTTGTTTTTTGCGTAAAAATTCTCATTTTCGTTTATATTTTCCAATTTTGAAAATATCACAACTCTGACAATCTTGTTTTTATCAAAAAAATTACGAGGATAAATTGTTTCACTTTTTACCTACTGCAAGAAACCGTACTTACAATTTTTGAGTCTTGGAAAAAAAAGTCTAAACAAAATTTCAAAATGCTTCCTCTCCTTTATTTTTGACCTGAAACAGCTGGTTAACGAACTCGACTTGTATTTTTGGTCCCTCAAAATGAATGCCAAAGCACGATCGAATATGATCATTCTTTTGAAGGTATCGAGTTGACAGATTATTTTTAATTTTTTTTTGTGCGATCAAAAATGGAATTTTCGATTTTTTGGGAAAATTCAAAAAGTCGTTTTCACAATCTTGTAGGGCTCTCAAGAAGAAACATTTTTGCACTTTGACTTTCTTTTAACTTTGCGTTACTTGGCTGAAAATTATCATTTTCTTTTATATTTTTGAATTTTGAAAATGCCACAACTCTGACAATTTGGTTTTTATCAAAAAAAAATCATGAGGAGAAGGGTTTCGCTTTTTACCTACTATAAGAAACCGTATTCAAAATTTTTGAGCTGATTTTTCGAGTTCACAGATTATTTTCCATTATTTTTTGTGCGATCAAATTTGAATTTTTTATTTTTAAGAAAATTCAAGAAGTTGTGGAGTCCATCTTGTAGGGCTTTCAAAAAGAAACATTTTTTCTGTTATACTTTTTTTCATATCTTCCGTCGTTTAGCTAAAAATTCTCATTTTTGTTTATATGTTCGAATTTTGAAAATGCCGTAAATCTAACAATTTTGTTCTTATCAAAAAAAATCATAGGAATAAATTACTCCACTTATTACTTACTACAGGAGGCTGTACTTACAATTATCAAATCTTGAAAAAAATAGTCTCAAAAATTTTCAAAATGCTCCCCCTCTTTCATATTTGATCCAAAATATCTGGCCAATCAAATCGATTAGTTTTTTCGAAAGTCATCGTGCTCACAGACAGACATACAGACAGACACATTCGTAAAAACCTGTTTTTCGGATTCAGGGGGTCTCAAAACGTGGACATTTGACAAAAACGAGGGGGTCAAATTTTACACAAATCTAATGCCTTCTCTAATGAGAATGTAACATTTTTTTTGATCAAAAAATAACTATTGAAACATTATAACGCTCGTCAGCCTTCAACTGTATACTGTAGCGCTGTTCCTGCTATAGATTCAAATTTCGTGTGATCAATTATGATGATTAACAAACTAACAGTCCAACTTGAAAACTAATATAACCGTTGGAATCATGTCCCTAATATCCCTCTGCGCAATTTTTTGGTATTATGAAGAGGGATTTTTTCTTATTAAAGAATTGTTCATAATTTTCAATAATTTATTTCACAAACTGATTTATTTTACTCATATCGTGAATGAACCATTTGGAAATAAGATATGCGAACTACCAAAATGAATTTTTCCGAGTCAAAAAATAATTTTTCAAACGTTCGACCGCCTTCATCCGTATACTGCAGTGCTGTTCCTGCTAAAGATTCCAATTTTTTGTGCGATCAATAATTAACAAACTAACAGTCTGACACGAAAACTAAGATTATCATTAGAATCATCTCCCGAATATCTCTCAGGTCGTTTTTGTTTAGTTTTTCAAAAAGGTCTTTTTTTACCAAATTCATTGTTTATCAATTTTAATAATTTTTCTGAATAAAGTAATTAACGTTACTCATGAAGGAAATAAACAATTTAGAAAAAATTTGTGTGAACTACAAGAAAAAATTTTTTTTGAATAAAAAAATAACTATTAAAACATTATAACGCTCGTCAGCCTCCAACTGTATACTGTAGCGCTGTTCCTGCTATGGATTTCAATTTTGTGTAATGAATAATTAACAAACTAACAGTCTGACACAAGAACTAAGATATGTTTGAACAATTATTTTTCAACTCAAAAGAATGTGCTTTGCAGTCCACACATCTTATTTCCAAATAGTTTATTTGTTATACAAGTAAAGTTATTTACTTCGTTTAAATAAATTATTGAAAATTTTGAACAATCCATCTTTGTAAAATAAAGCCTTTTCCATAAAACAAAAGAATCGTGCAGAAAGATATTAGCGAGATTATTCAAATGGTTATCTTAGTCTACGTGTCAGACTGTTAGTTTGTTAATTATTATTGATCACATCAAATTGGAATCTATAATACGAACAGCGCTACAGAATACGGCTGAAGGCGGACGAGCATTATTATAGTTGAAAAATTATCTTTCGATTGAAAAAAATGTATTTTTGTAGCTCACACCTCTCATTTCCAAATAATTTATTAACTATATACGTAAAGACGGATAATTGATTTACATCAATAATTTAAAATTAAAAACAATTTATTTATTCTAAAAATTGTAATTGAAAAAAACGAGAAAATGTCACCTTGAGGTATCCGGTAGCATATCCTAATGATTGTTAGATTTTTCAGATGGGATTAATAGTTTGTTCCTAATCGATTGCAGAAGTTTGTAATTTATAAATGGGCTGATGCCCAAGTACGCGAATGTTGAATAGGGTAAACAAATGGTTAAAAACATTTTTTTTCCACTTTCTAGTGAGCTATATGGACTGCTGCTGCTATGACAAACCGCGGTTCCGTATAAATATTCAAATTGTTGTTCGAAATAGAAAAAATGTTATAAACAATCTATTTGTTTATACATTAAATTTTTTGAAAAACTAAAAAAGTCGCACGGAGATTTGAGGATGCCAATTTGAATGGTATTTTGAAAATGGTTCAACATTCAAGTCATTTGTTTACAATAGCTGCACACCGTTAAATGACGTGAAAGATGCTCTTATTGTTTAAGCAATGACTTTTCAAACAAAAAAAGTCGCACTGGGAGTTATTTGGGAGACGATTCCAATGGTTACTTCTGTCTTCGAATCGGCCTGTTAGTTTGTTAATTATTGATCAGACAAATTTCAAATCTATAGCATATAGCAAAATTCAGGATCGAGACTTTCAACATCTTTATGGGACATTAAAAGATCCCAAGGGGGACGCAATTTTGAGATTTATTACGAATTTTGAGATAATTTAAGGGATCTCGAAGTGTTTTAAGAAATTTGCGGGAATTTTATCACACATACGTAATTTCATAGGATCTACAAAGGTTCAGAAGATTCAGAGAATTTCAATGGGTTTGAAAGGGTTTTAAAGATTTTGTGGCATCTTCGAAGATTCCAAAGAATTTTTGAGAGATTCGAAAATTGAAGGGGGTTTCAAAAGCTTGAAGGACTAAGTAAAATGGGATTCAATTTCAAAGGATTTTTCCTAAGGTTTCTCTGATTCGAAATGATTTGATTTTTAAAGGAATTCCAAAAGATATTACAGATTTCCAGATGCTATACAGGATATTGGAAAGGTGTAAATAAATCCCAACGGATTTTCAAAGATGTATAAGGATCGGAATTAAAATAAAGAGGATTCTAAGGATTTCTGAGGATTTTAGAGATTTTTAATGTTATCACCATATTAAAAGGATATTTGAGGTTCCAGAATAAGTGATAAGATTTTGAGGGATTTTCGGAATGCCAAAAGATTTACAAAGATTGACGACTCTTGCAGAAATCTTAGAAGATCAGAGATTCCAGGGATTCATGAAGGATTTTCATGGATTTCGGTTCTTTTAGGGTATTTTTGAAAACTCCAACGGTTTATGAAATTTTCGAAGATTTTACGAAATTTATGAAGATATTTGATAATTCCTAATTTTTCAAGGAATATTAATAGAACATTGACAGACCATAAAATTTAATTGAAGAGAATTTTTCGGATCTATAAGAATTTCAGAGAATTCAGGAATTCCACCGTATTTAAAGGATTGATATAATTCTAGAATAAATGATTTCAAGAGAATATGAAGATTTCAAATGTTTACAAGGATTTAGAAATTTTTTTTAGGAATTCCTGGAAGATCAGAGATTTCAGGGGTTATTAAAGGATTCCAAAAGGTCCCAAAGCTCATAGGGTAAATTGAGAGATTTTGAAGGATCCCAAGGGGCTTTATCGGATTTCGTGGAATTTCAAGGATTTTAAAGGATTCTCTAACGGATATTAGAAGATATTACATGCTCAAAAGTCTTTTTCTAGAGAATCACAGTTTTCGGGATTTTGCGGAATATTTCTACAGATCTTAAAGCTTTTTGGAGATTTTGAAAGATGAGGAAGGATTTCACGCGATTTTATAAAAAAATTAGATTGGTCATCATCTCATTTTCAAAGAGAAGTGGCGACGTAACCGACTCTTTTTGAACCCTTGAGCTTTTACTTCTTTCCGTGCATGTTTATTTTTATTTAACATCAACATTATTTTCTAATCGCAGCCTTCAGATCTAGAATGTGAACGAGAAGAACAAGCTGATACTATTGCGGATTTGTTGAGGGAGGAGATCGTAAGTTTGTTTTAACTATTTGCTTTAAACCTTAATGTGCAAATATAAATCATTTTTTAAGGAAAAAGTAGAGCGGTCGTGGGACCGCCGACAGAAGCTTTGCTCTTTCGCGTAAAAAGAAAAACATAAATTTGATTGTTCCTTCATTCATCGATTGGGGAAAAACAGCTATCGAAGATTAAGCTGCATTTGTTATTAGTAAATGCTGATTTACGTCATTTTCAGACGAATCACTATCAGAACTTTTCATTATAAAGACCTTTACTCGCCCGCAACGTGTAAGTCCGTGTTCAATACACACACGCAGCGCGTCGAGTGTGCGCCGTGTCCCCAGCAAGAGTAGGGACGGAGGAAAGGAGGAGAAATGTGAGAACGGAAAGAATCGCAGCGCAAACTGTCGCAGAGTCTGCTTCACAATGTACATATACTAGACCGGCCTCCAGAACGGCAGGGAGGGAGAGGGGGGGTGGGTAGCTGCGTTGGTGCCATGCTATAAAAAATTTCAGTTGCATTTTACGTGACGCGGACGGGGTGTTCCCGTTTTTCGCAGTTAGGTTGCCTCGCTCAGAGTATATGCATACCCTTCCAAAAGAAGCAAAGCTTCGAAAAAAACTTTTGGACCGATTTTGGGTGGAACAATTGAATTCGATTGGAAAAAAAATCTAAGGGATCGTTTTCACTCTTTCAGCTTCCAATTTACATTCCACTCTAACGACAGTAATTTTCTTGGAGAACTTCTAATAATAATATGAGGATGATTTTTGATATTTTGAACCACCTCTACCACTTTTGTGAGGATTCGTAAAATTTTCAGTTCCCTTGTTCCCCACCCCTCCTTCTTACATAACATTTAATATTTTCACTCATATTTATCAACAAACTATCAATTATTCTCACTCTGAACAAGATTTTAGAAGACTCGAAAGCTTACGAAAAACTTTTATTTAATCAAAAGGACTGCAAAGTGTTTCATAGGGGAAAAATTTTTTCACGGAATATAATGAGACTCACAAAGCTCTTCATTGATTTTATGAGATTAGAAGCAAATCATACCGGAAAATTTTAAGGAATTCTCAAGGATTTTAAGATATCCACAACAATGTTTGCAAATTAAAAAGGATTTCAAGTTACCTCAAAGGATTTCTAGAAATTTCAAAATATTTGAATATAAATCAAAGTATTACAAAGTACTCTGAAGGATTCTAAGAGATTCCGAAGAGTCCCGACGGATATTGAGGGATTTTGAGGGATTTCAAGGGATTAGAAAACATTTCCGCATATTGTTGAGAATCAGAAGGAATCCCGAAGAATTCTGAGGAATATTCAAAAATTCAAAAATAAATTACGGCATTTGGACGTATTTTAGGAATTAAAAGAATTCATAAGCAACTTTTGCAAATCAAAATGGATTTCAAGATATGTCGAGGGTTTCCAAGAAATTTGAAAATACTTAAAATAAATCACAGTGCCCTGAAGGATCCTTAGAGAATGCGAAAGGTTCCGACGGATTTTTTTCAGGAACTTCGAGGGATTAGGGAACATTTCCATGAATTTGAAGGGATTCCGAAAAATTTCAAGGAATATTAAAATAATTAGAAAAAAAAAATTCCTCATATTTTAGTAGAAATTCGACGGAAACCAAAGGATTTTAACGGACTTTTGAGAATATAAACAATTTGAGAACAATTTTATCGTATAACGGGATACTGGAAGATTTGGACAAATTTTCAAGGATTTTAGGAATTTAAGAACAATTTTTGTGGACTAAAAAGATTATAAGTGATCCCAAGTGAATTCAAGAAGTTTCAAAATATTCCATAATAAATCACAGGATTTCAAAGTACCATAAGGAATTCTGAGGAGATCCGGAGGGTTCTAACGGAATTCATTATATCTTGAAGGATTTTAAGACATTGGGAATATTTCCGCAGATTGCCAAGAATAAGAAGGGATTCCAAGGAATGTGAAGAAATATTGCATGATTTGAAAATAAATTACGGGATTCTTTAGGATTTTGTAGGGATTTAAGGAAAACGAAGAGATTTTAACGGATTTTAAAGAATATGAACAATTTGAGAACAATTTCATCGGATAACAGGAAACTTGAAGATTTGCACAAATTGGATTTCAAGAATTTCAGACCAATTTTTGTGAATTACCAAGATTTCAAGTAATCTCAAGTGAATTCAAGAAATTTCAAAATATTTGATAATAAATCACAGGATTCCAAAATACCTTAAAGAATTCTAAGAGAATCTGGAGGGTTCTGATGAGTTTTAATAGATCTTGAAAGATTTGAAGACATTGGGAAATTTTTCCGCAGATTGCCAAGAATAAGAAGGGATTCCAAGGAAGTTTAAGGAATATTCAAATATTTCAAAATAAATTACGGAATATCTCAGGATTTAGCAGGGATTCAAGAAAAACTCAGAGATTTAAACGGATTCTCAAGAGTTTAACCAATTTGAGAATAATTCTTAAGGATAACAGAATACCAGAAGATTTGGGCGTATTTTTAGGGATTTCAAGAATTTAAGAATAATTTTTTGCGTATTCAAAATGATTGTAAGTGATCTTGATAGATTTCGAGAATATATACAATATATACAAACAGATGATATCACAAAATCCTAAAGGGTTTCGAAAGGGGTGTAATAGAGAGCAAAGTATTCCGACGGATTTTCCTGGATTTGAAGGATCACAAAGGATTTGAAGGAATCCCAGGCGATTTTGAAAGATTCCCGAGTACTGGTGAGAAATCTAGGGATTTCAAGAGAGTCAAGAGGATTTTAACAGGTATCAGAGGAATCTGACAGATTCCCAGGAATGTTGAGGGATGGAGAACGATTTCTGAGAACGACGGAAAAATTTAAGGGATTCAAAGGATTTTTAAGAAATATCTAGAGATTTTGGAGTATCCACGTTATTTCTGAGGATTTACAGTGGTTTTGAGAGATGATAAGAGATTTCAGCGGATTTTTGAGTATTCCAAAAATTTAATGACGATTTTCAATGATTCCGAAGAATTTTATGGCATCCCTAACAATATTCTGAGAGATATCACAAAATCATCACAAAATCGTCTCAAAATCGTTTCAAGTGAGAGCAAAGGATTCCGAAGGATTTTTACGGATCTTAAAACAACTTCTGCGCGTCACAAAGAATTTTAAGGCTTCCCAAAGGGCTTGGCGGCTATTCGAATATAAGAAGGAAATACGGGAGGGCAAAACATTTCCAAAGATATAAAGACAAAGCGAAGAATTGCGACAGATTTTTAGGGAATTTGAGGAATGAAAAACAGTTTACGGATAACGAACAATTGAAAGGGGTTCAATGTGATTCAAAGAGTTTCTAAGGGATTTCAAGAAACTCATAATTTTTTTGAATTTCCAAAGAATTTGAAAGGATTCCGGAAAAAAATGAGGTAATTCAGAAGGATCTATAGCGATTCCAAGAGATACCGGAAAAATTCAATGGATTTCCAAGGATTTCTGCGAAAAGCAAAGTATCTCAGGGGATGACAAAGAAAATTTATTAGATGTCCAAATATTTGGGAAGATCAAGTTATTTAGAAGGATCGACAGTGATTTCAAGAAATATCGGAGGATTCGATAGATTTTCAGAGATTTCGATGACTCAAGAACAATTTCTGCGCATAACAAAGAATCTCAAGGGATTACGAAGGAATTTCAAGAGACGTCCGGATACTCGAAAAATCAAGTAATTTGGAAGGATCTACAGCAAATCCAAAAGATATCAACGAAATTCGAGGGATTTTAGGGATGTTGAGAAATTTAAAACAATTTCTGTGGATAAAAAAAAGCTCGAGGGATTACGAAGAAATTTCAAGAGACATCCTAGTATCCGAAAAATCCAGTAGTTTAGTAGGATCTACAGCGATTTCAAGAGATACCAAAGAAATCCGATGGGTTTCCAGGGATTTTGAAAAATGTCTCCAGATAACAATAAATCTCAAGGGATCACGGTAGGAAGAAAGGATAAGGAAGCTTATGGTAGGAATGGAAGTGGGTAATGAGATAGGCTCAGAACACTTCCCAGTAATAGCGAAACTAAAAGGAGAGCAGAAACATTTTAGAGGTA